>LR812534.1:3960044-4132544 GCA_903798195.1 Danio kyathit | reverse complement strand
ATGGAGTTTTTCTTTCATTATTTCAGCAAATAGGATTGTAAAAAATTATTTGTTGTACTCTCCCATTCACTGCGCTCTGAGTTTACCAACTATGACGACTTCTGAGAAACCCAGAAATGTGAAAATGGTTCATTACAGCTTTATTCCCACCCAGCTTGAGATTTATCTCCATGTCAACAGTTGTGTAACTAGATTCCAAACCAGCCTAGGTTATGCACATCAGACCCCTGCAGCTCCAGTTAAAATATCCCTCAATTAGTATCTCCATTCTGGCCTCCGTCTGAGCCTCTCCATCCCACGTTCACCTCCACGGCCCGATGGAAGGAAGCTGAGCCGCTGCAGTGTTTTAGGCATTAGGAGCTGCGGCGTCCAATATAAACACGCAGCCACGGAGGACAGAGGAATAACAGTGCACCCTGTCCAGCATCTGTTTCCGCCACCGCAGCCTCTCCAAGCATTTCCCAGACCTGGCTAATCAATCAGGGAGCTTCCAGCGGGAGGAAGAATCCGCTGTTTTGAGGCCTGGCATATGAACGCAACATAGGCTCATTGTGGATACGTACCCAGCTCTACATTTCTGGAGACCACGAAATATGTACCCAGAGGTTCATTTGAATTCAAAATTATTCGCCCTCCTTTTTCAAATTTTTCCCAAATGATGTTTAACAAGAGCAAGGAAGTTTTCACAGTATTTCCTATAATATTTGTTCTTCTGGAGAAAGTCTTATTTGTTTTATTTCAGCTAGAATACAAGCAGCTTTTTTATGATTTTTAATACCATTTTAAGGTCAATATTAAACGCCCCCTTAAGGAATATTTGTTTTTGCTCAAAATATTGTCTACAGAACAAACCACTGTCATACACTACCTGACAAAAGTCTTCTCGCCCTTCCAAGATGTATGGACGACAAACACCTTGACTTCTAGTTAATCATTTGCAGTGGTGGAAAGAGTACTGAAAAATCATACTCCAGTAAAAGTACCATTACTTGCCTAAAAATGTAGTGTAAGTAGGGTAAAAGTATCTGCTGTAAATATTACTTAAAGTATGAGTAAAAAGTAGCCCTTTCAAAAGTACTCAAGAGTAGTGAGTATTATGCTGTCAAAAGCTGATGTGTTTACATGTAATTTGTGCATGTGTGTGTAAACGTAACATTCTGTAGTGCATTTAGTTATTGCCCAGCAGGCACACAACATCATGAGATGTTAATATTAGTTTAGATTTAGGTTGTAATGTCAGGTGACCAAAATTAAACGTCAAGCCAGCAGCTAAGGACAACGTTATTTAGATGTCCAATAATGACGTCAAATGACGTTGATATTTGGTTGAGTTTAGGTTGTTAGAGAGTGACCAAAATCCAACATCGAATCAATATTTTAAACTAACGTCATATATGACATCAAATACTGACATTTATTCATCAGGTACGACAAACAAAATCCACCGTTTGATAGATGTCATAGGGGTAACGTACACACAACATCAAGCTGTAACATCATTAGATGTTGATATTTGGTTGGTTTTAGGTTGGACATTGACATTGGCCTGACGTTGAGTTCTGACATCAACCCAATTTTCATTTCCAAACAAAATGCAAACGTCCCCATGACGTTAGGGTTCAACGTCAATCTGACGTCATGTTGACATCCTGTGCCTGCTGGGTGTTTAAGGCCATTTCGGTCATCATACAGTAAGCATCCGTCATCTTCACATCAGTGACATGCATCTAAACAGTCTCTGGGACAATGCGCGTAAAGATAAACATCTTCATGGACACTTTTAATACTTCCAAACAGTTTGCTGCAATTATAAAGTGCACACGTCTTGAGGAAGTTCATTATGATGTGATTTACCTTCTATGGTATGTGTGATTTGATTGGTCGGGAATCTCAGGACTGATTTTTCTAATCCCCATAAACAAGAAAAAATAAAGTAGTGACTGCAGGTTGAAGGAAAGTAGTGGAGTAAAAGTACAGATACTGCACTAAAAATGTAAAGTAAAAGCACACATTTTTAAAACTACTTGGTGAATTACAATTCCTGAGAAAAACTACTCAATTACAGTCATTTGAGTATTTGTAATTAGTTACTTTACACCACTGATCACTTGGTATCAGAAGTGGCTTATATGAAAGACAAAGGCCTCTAGATTACACTTATTTTACCACAATAAAATATGATCATATCTTGAATTTAAATGATTTAATGGACAGTAAGGTCTGACTTTACTTAGACAAAAGTCTCATCACTGAACAGAAATAATGTCCAGTATAGAATATAAAGTCATGCTGCAGTGGAAACAGAATGAATATTGTGTCTGACTCCATCATGAGCTTGGAGGACTGCATCCATACATCTCTGCAATGACTCAGATCACTTATTAATAAAGTCATCTGGAATGGCAAAGAAAGCGTTCTTGCAGGACTCCCAGAATTCATCAAGATTCTTTGGATTCATCTTCAACGCCTCCTCCTTCATCCTACCCCAGACATCCTCAATAATGTTAAAAGCAAAAAAATAAATAAAATAAATAGATAACAGGCTGAAAACATGGTCAAATCACGCAGCGTTTCTTTTCTAGTTTGCTTTTGAAAACACTATTGGTTGGGTTTAGGGAAGGGGTGTGTGGGTCAGTCGACAGCAAGCTGATTGGCTGAAATGTATATTGCGCCCTCTGGTGGATTTCCGCGAGACGAAGACGTGCAAATGGCACATATAAGAAAAAAACTGAGATCGTCAAAAATGTACACAGCGACTTCTGGTGGATTTACGAAAACAAAAACTGCAAGCAGATCTAGCTCTGGGTACATATTTTGCAGTTCCCAGAAATGTAGACCTGGGTACGTATTCGCAAAGAGCCTGGGTTCTATGAGCGTTTGCTGATGTGTCTTCATGTGTCTTCAGGTTTTAGGGCATAAAGACCTGACATCACCTACACAGCGATACATCAACAGCAAAGTGGTTCGCACCCGGACTGAGGGAGAATGGCTTTCGTTTGACGTGACGGAGGCTGTCAGCGAGTGGCTGCTACACAGAGGTAAACACTGTCATAACGGGATTGAGGTAAAGTTAGTTTTATATCAGAGCTTTGTTTGAATCGGATTAAAATCGGAGTCTTGGTTTCCATCTAAACTTATTCAGTGATGCTAATACTAAACTGTAAAACCCAACAGTCAACTTTATCAAATGAAATGAGTGTAGTTAACTTAAAATTGACTGAAAGTTAATTCTACTCATTTGAAAAGAGTTTTAAACTCAGTATTGAAGGTAATGAGTTATTAAATACCTCATTACTTCAACTTAAATAGAGTAAGTTCACAGTACTCATATAGATTCGTTTTTGAACTCAAATGGTTTGTAGCAATCGGTTTCCTCAAACGGTTTGAGTTGCCTTAACTTATTGGGTTTTACAGTACTCAGTTGGTTTGAGTTCACTTCATTTATTGGGTTTTACTGGGCTCAAATTACTTCGTTTACTCAAATGGATTAAGTTCACAGTACTCATTAGGATTAGTTTTTGAACTTAAATGGTTTGTTGCAATCGGTTTCCTCAAATGGTTTGAGTTACCTTCACTTTTGGGTTTTATGGTGTATAACTACTCAGTGATACTAATACTGTGATACTAATAACATCAGTAAATATGTTTAAATGGACACCAATACTCCAATTTTAATACGATTGAGACAATACTCTGATTAAGACTCTGATTTTTAATCCTTTAAAGTCATAATCGAACTAAACAGAAATGGTATTAAGACATGTGGAGTATTCCTGTTTTAGTGGCATTATTTAAGTGCAGTACAGACACGTAAACACCTTAATCACACCTAATCAGTACGTTCATGTAGGACTTTTTGCTGCATTCTGCGTCAGGATATTCCATGCACACACAAATGTTTGACACTATTCTCTGCACTTACAGAGTCAGTAAAAGACCGCAGACACACATCGTGAAACGCAGAAGTTTGTTTCTTTCCATTCAGCATGCGGTATCAAATTCCATTAAAACAGCACTCCTCCACCAGTCCTTATTTCATACTCACATCCAATACCTCAAAGTTTGTCATCGGGGGCATGAATGAAATGTTCCAGAATGAAAGTGAAACTGTCGAACTGCAGTTTAGGTCAAAAAATTAAAAATGAAACAGCTGAAATTACGTGAAACATTGAGAGATAACATTGGATAGCGTGGTGATGTAATGCCGTTAATCGATATATACAGTTAGGTCCATAAATATTTGGACATCGACACAATTTCAACATTTTTGGCTCTATACACCAACACAATGCATTTGAAATTAAACAAACAAGATGTGCTTTAACTGCAGACTGTCAGCTTTAATTTGAGGGTATTTACAACAGTTTGCATATGTGCCTCCCACTTGTTAAGGGACCAAAATTAGCTGGACAGAATAATTATCATAAATCAAACTTTCACTTTTTAATACTTTTAAAAATCCTTTGCAGTCAGCTACAGCCTAAAGTCTGGAACGCATAGACATCAGCAGACGCTGGGTTTCATTCCTGGTGGTGCTCAGGCCTCCACAGCAACTGTCTTTAGTTCCTGCTTGGTCTTGGGGCATTTTCCCTATGATAAATAGGTAAGAGATGTCCATTTTAATGCAGTTGTAGTCAGGGACCTGTTTTCTTAGCTACCCTACCTGTCTACATGATTTTTGTTTATTCTGTTGTATCTTTTTTCTTTGAACCTTTGATCTATTGAGAATTAAAGATTTATTGACAGGACGTCAATTAATTAATTCAAGCGTCTGTGTCCATTATGTTTCGGCTCAAACTTTGATGTTGTCATGCGAGCCAGTTTTTGGGCCGTAACAGTTCCACACAGTGGTTTAGGCCACGCCTGATGTTTTTGCCATCTCTCTGATGGGTTTGTTTTGCTTTTTCAGCCTAATAATGACTTGCTTGACTGATAGTGACAGCTGTTTGGGTCTTGAGAGTTGACAGTAACAGATTCCAAATGCAAATAGCACACTTGAGATGAACTCTGGACCTTTTATCTGCTTATTGTACTTGGGATAATGAGGGAATAACACACACCTGGCCATGGAACATCTTAGAAGCCAATTATCCGATTACTTTTGGACCCTTAACAAGTGAGAGGCACATATGCAAACTGTTGTAGTTCCTACAGTGTTCACCTGATTTCAATGTAAATACCCTCAAATTAAAGCTGACAGTCTTCATTTCATTTCGAATTCATTGTGTTGGTGTATAGAGCCAAAAATGTTAGAATTGTGTTGATGTCCCAATATTTATGAACCTAACTGTATATATACTATAAATCATGTAAAACAGGAACATAAAAGGAACTCATTTAAACACCTGAATATGGATTACTGTCTTATTCAGATTAAGGTAAACCATTTGATTACTGTTTTCCATGTAAACGTAGTCAGTGATGCTTACTTGCATCAAATGTAAGTTTACCATTTTTGGCTTGCACGAGAATCGCAGGAGATCGTCATCATGCATCATAGATGAGCTCATAAGAGCTGGAGCGCAGCGGTTCTCCATCACGATACGAGATGAATCTGTGACGCTCGGTGACTCCTGAGGGATCATGGGAGTGATCTCAGATCTCTCGCTCCAGAGATGAGCTCATTTATCTGCTGTAGATTATCTGACCTTGCCGTGCATGAGCTGTTTTTTTTTTTATTTTTTCACTGTCTTTCTCTCCCACCAGACAGAAACAAAGGATTCAAGATCAGCCTGCATTGTCCCTGCTGCACATTTGTGCCGTCAAATAATTACATCATCCCCAACAAGAGCGAGGAGCTGGAGACGCGCTTTGCAGGTGGCTTTGGGTGGGGGTTCGAGTCAGTTTATGTGTGTGTGTCTGTGTGTGTTGGAGAAAAGGAGAAGAGAAATGCATGTTTTTTTGTTGCTTCACCAAGTCAGATTTGATTTATAGATATGTTTTGGGTTCATTCCGAAAGGATTGATACTGATTAAGGCCCAATCAAATCAGTTCCACAAAAGGTAAACAAAAGGTTGCTGGAAAAGTCCAAAGATGGGACACGCCTACTCATTCCAGATGACGTCTGTTTGTCACACTTTACAATAATATTAAAGTCATCAAAACATTGAAATGATGCACTGAGGTGTGGAAATTATGTGGTGAGCAAAAAATGTGCAACAAATGAAAACTAGCTTATATTTGAACCTCTGCAAAGCCTCCACCCTTTAGATTCAATCAGAGTCTGCTTTTAAAAGAATGCGTAAATAGGTTTTATGTTTGCTGGACACGTTGATTCTTCTCTTTTACTATTTGATGAATGAAATAATAAATTAATGATATTAACCCAAAAGATTACATGACAAGAGAGTTAATAACAATTCAAGATGCTTTTACGGCTGATTTATACTTGTGCGTCAAGCGCACATGTATGGTCGTATAGCCCTCGCTGTGGCTGGCGCTGATGCTGACGCGCACCTTTCAAAAAATGTAACTACATGACGAATAGCGCAAGCTCTGCGATTAGTCAGCTTGGTAGGGGTGACAAGCGTGGGTAGTGCTGAGAGCTGCGAACCTGATGGAACGAGTGTTTACAAGTGTCGAGTCCCCTGAAGGAGCTCCTCGCAAAAACTTTGCGTACACCAGATTTCACGCTCACGTTTGGATTTACTAACGATGAAATTAACGTGAGAATGTGCGTTGGTCCACGCCAACTTCAAGTCTGGTGTACGTGTATTTCTTGTGTGTGTTTGTTTTATTTCCATTGGCGACTCCTAGAGGCAATTATGTTAAATTGCACACTACAAAGTATCTTTGAGCCGTGCAATGCCAGCTGTACGGGACGGGATCATCCGGATGTCTAGCAGGTATATAAGGTTTCCATAGCATGCAGTTGACCAGCCAAACATTAAATCGCAATTTGCAGCGATCGCCGGATTTCCCAATGTAATCGGAGCGATCGACTGCAGGCACATTGCTATAAAGGCGCCATTTGAAGACGAATTTGCATGCATGAATCGGAAACATTTCCATTCAATAAATGTGCAATAAATATGTGATGCTCAAATGCGCTTAACAAATATTGTAGCAAGGTGGCCTTGGTCAACCCATGATTAATTCATCCTCACAATCAGCATGGTTGAGATGAGTCTCCAAGGTGGCAGGCACTCGGTCAGTTGTAGAGCGGGTGATCGGGCAGCTGACGTTAATTGTGGGCACGTTAATTCATATATACAAAGAGAATATAGTGGGATTCCGCGTACGCAGTGTTTTATACATCTGAATTTTTTCAATCATTTACTGTACGTTCACACCGAAAGTAGCGAGAGCGTCAAAGGTCGCTCTGGCCGCCCTGGTGACAACGCTGTCTGCCTTCAGCTCCGGAAGTGAGCGTGTCAAAATTTGCTACACATTGATCTCGTATTTAAAGGAGCCGTTGCTGCATATCATATCAGTTACGTTCCTGCATAAAACATGCTTTCTAGCGTGAAGATGTTGCACACTTAGTATCAAATTCACTTAACTACAGAAGATCTAGTTGCTTGCATGTGGTGTGGATTTGCTCCACTATGTGTCCATATGCCTGAAATATGCTGAAGCAGCAATACCTGCTTTTTTTAAAGAAAAAACATATATATCAAGGTTTCCGCTACATTCATTCATTCGTGGCGGGCCGCCACGCCAAAATCCATCCCGCCACGGCTACATTACAGCTTCTTATTTAAAACATTTAGTCGTGTTTTTTATAGCGGATTATAATCGCACCAAAACATATTAGAGGTAAACAGCGCAAACTTTTCTGTAACCGTAGTAGTGCTGTGCGCTATTTGTTCAAGGTGACATGCTGACTGACTCTCTGACAGACTGACTGACAGGTGCGTGAGTCTAGCAAACACCGCGTAGCTTTCAGTTAAGATGAACACAGTTTCCATAAGTATACTTTATTGATAAAGGTCAATGGCTCTGCATACAATGACTTTATCTTGCTGGAGTTTAATGCCGTTTCACTTTACTTCAGGACGCGTTAATGTCGGAAAACGCACAAAAACCCACTAAATCGCGCTTCAGCAGCGCTTACTGGAGAGCGCACGAGAAGATCTGCACTTGAACGTGTAAATTTGAGTGCGTGCAAGAAGTTCTGTGCTCGAACAGAGGAAATCGGCGCGCAAGCAAAGAGATTCGCATGCTCGTATTACATGAATGCTATCTCTACTTGTAATACTGCGTGTAATATTTGTCTTTGAAATAGTTGGCAGATCTGTGTAAAAAAAAAGTCCTGCCGCCACTGCTGGAAAAAATCCTAGAGGAAACACTGTATATATAACATTGATCCACATTAGTAACTCGCCAGTAACTTTTTTAATGTATGTTCCAGTAAGAAAACATTGCAAATAATTGGAAGTCCAGCGACCGGAATAATTAAACCCTTGGGAACAACTGTAGTCGGAACCAAAGTTCACAGTGACTGTGTTCTCTGGACTCCTCTCAAGCGGTGGACTTCTACATTCTGATTGCTTGCCGCCGAACCGCGTCATAGCTCATTACCATAAAGTCGACTTGATTTCAACTCTCCTAGACGCCCACACCGGTGAAGACGCGCCGCGCTGCTCCTCGCCGCTTATCGCTGCCGGCTCCCATTGAAAATGAATGACTTCCGGCTACTTTGACGCTCTCGCCGCTTTCAGTGTGAACGTACAGTTACAGCTTTGTCCGTACGCAATGTTTTAGTATGAATTCAACGCAAGTCTTTGTACATGAGGCCCCAGATGTTTTGTGTTTACCTTATGATTAAAGTTGTTGCACGGTCAGCTGGTTTCTGCCTCAGAATGAGCAAGTTTTAGCTACTTGTACATTAAGGTAGCATTCAGAAAAAACAAAACACCAGTGAAGAAACTCAATACAGAGGGACATAACATAACCTACTGCCAGCTAGTGTTTCGGAAGTGTTATTGCAGAGCAACACAAACAGCATGCGGAAGTATAAATGAACGACTACACGCAAAGCAGGCACCGTGGGTCATGGTGATCGCTCAATGCAGAAGTATAAACCAGCCTTAATGCACCTCGTAGTTGTTGATTACTAATATAATCTATTATTTTTAATTAAAAGGTTTTATGTTTGCCGGACACATCGATTCTTCTCTTTTAGTATTTGATGAATTAATTAATTATATTAAACCAAATGCTTGGCCAGCACGGTAGCGCAGTGGGTAGCACAATCGCCTCACAGCAAGAAGGTCGCTGGTTCGAGCCCCTGCTGGGTCAGTTGGCATTTCTGTGTGGAGTTTGCATGTTCTCCCCGTGTTGGCGTGGGTTTCCTCCGGGTGCTCCGGTTTCCCCCATAATCCAAAGACATGCGGTACAGGTGAATTGAGTAAGCTAAACTGTCGGTAGTGTATGAGTGTGAATGAGTGTGTATAGATGTTTCCCAGTGATGGGTTGTGGCTGAAAAGGCATTCGCTGTGCAAAGCATATGCTGGATAAGTTGGCGGGTCATTCCACTGTGGCGACCCCAGATTAATCAAGGGACTAAGCTGAAAAGAAAATGAATGAACCCAAAAGATTACATGACAATAGGGTTGATAATAATTTAATGCGCTTTTACGACTGATTTATACTTCTGCATCAAGCTGTGTTTGATGCACAATTGCAATGCTCTCTGCATGGTTTGTTGGTAAAAGATTGAACCCATTGTAAAAGTGTGTACCCATTCGCAGGTATAGACGACAGCTTTGTGAACGGAGGAGATCTGAAGATGTTTAAAAAGCGCCGTCACAGTGGTCAGTCTCCACATTTGCTGCTGATGCTGCTGCCATCATACCGTTTGGAGTCGCAGCATAAGAGCCACAGACAGAAGCGAGCCCTGGACACCGCTTTCTGCTCCAGGTACTCTTTTTTTTTTTTTGGGTTGTAAGAGAGACTTTTTTATTGACACTTTTGAATTGTTTTATTTTTAGTTTTATTTTTATATATATATTTTATTGTTTTTATTATTCATTTTATTATTATCATATTTAAAGTTTTAATTATATTATTTTTATATATGTTTTTTATTTTTTGTTTTATTATTATTTATTTAATTTTAATTATTATTTAAAAAATATATTATTATTATTATTTATTTGATTTTTTATTATTTTATTATTTAAATGTGTATATATATATATATATATATATATATATATATATATATATATATATATATATATATATATATATATATATATATATATATGTGTGTGTGTGTGTGTGTGTGTGTGTGTGTGTGTGTGTGTGTGTGTGTGTGTGTGTGTTTATATTACTATTATTATTTATTTTACTACCAGTTACCAATACTACTACTACTACTACAACTACTATAACTATTACTACCAGTACTACAACAAATACTACTACGACAAGGACTACTACTACTATTACTACCAGTACCAATACTACTACTACTACAACAACTAATACAACAACTACTATAACTTATACTACCACTATTACAACTACAACTACTACTACTAAAAACAATAATACAACTACTACAACAACAACAACAACTACCACTACTACTATTACTACCACTAACACAACTACTACAACTATTACCACTACTACTGTTACTAATACTAATAACATTAATAATAATAATAATAATACAACTACTACAACAACAACTGTGTTGTACTACTACTAATAATAATACAACAACAACTTCTACTACTATTACTACTAATAATAATACAACTACTACAAAAACAACTACCACTACTACTCATACTACCACGACCACAACTACTACTACTATTACTACTACTGCTACTACTACAACTACTACTATAAAAATCACTACCATGACTACTACTACTATAACTAATACTATAACTACAATGACTACTGCTACTACTACAACTACTACTACTATTACTACCAGTACCAATACTACTACTACAACAACTAATACTAAAACTACTATAACTGTTACTACAACTACTACAACAACTACTACTACCACTACTATTACTACTACTACTAATAATAATAATATAACTACCACAACAACAACTACTACTATTACTACCACTACCACAACTACTACTACTAGAACTATTACTACAACTACAGTGACTACTACTACTACTACTACCACTACCAGTACCAATACTACTACTACTACAACAACTAATACTACAACTACTATAACTATTAATACCACTACTACAACTACAACAACAACAACTACTTCTACTATTACTACCAATACCAATACTACTACTGCAACAACTAATACTACAACTACTATAACTATTAATACCACTACTACAACTACAACAACAACAACTACTACTACTATTACTACCAATACCAATACTACTACTGCAACAACTAATACTACAACTACTATAACTATTTCTACCAGTACTTCAACAACTACTAAAACAACAACAACTACTACTAGTACTAATACTACTACTACTACTAATAATAATACAATTACTACAACTACTACTACTACTACTACTACTACTAATAATAATAATAATAATACTACAACAACACCAACAATCACTACTACTACTACTACTATTACTACTACTAATAATAATACTACAACAACAACAACAACAACAGCTACTACTACTACCATAACAATAACTACCACAACTACTACTACTATTACAACAGCTCCTACTACTACAACCTGAATAATGTCCATGGTACTACTACTACTACTACTACTACTACTACTACTACTACTAATAATAATAATAATAATAATAATAATAATAGAGTAGGTAACAGGAAAAGAATCCTGCACTTGCTGTTATTGTGCTCCTGGTTAGACCTAAACTGTATTTCATTGCCTTGTACTTGTACATGTGTAATGACAATAAAGTTGAATCTGATCTAATCTAAAAAGGACAGGTAATGATTTTAACACAGTCTGCATCTGAACAGCGACACCACTGCGCTTCTGTGCTCTCTATAGATCCTCATCTGTCAGCAGTTAAAAACCACCAGACTTCAGTCCAGCATTATGCAAGCGGTGGGCCGCATATCAAAGAGGGGACCACCTATCAAAGCAGACTGAACTTAATCAATGAACTGGAAAACTTTTCACTGTCGGATTAAAGCTAAATGTGCCTGGATTGTCTTTTAACACAAATCATCTGTATTTTCTCTCGCTGCTGTCACGATCACGTTTGCGCGCGCATTATACCCAATGTGCTGTTAATTTTATACTTCCTGACATTAAACTCCCATGATAACATCCAGCATTAACAAGCTGAGAAACTATCAGACTTTTCTCTCCAAAATCGTAAAAGGAAAAATCTTGTTTGGTGGTAAAGAACAATCTGATCTGATTAGTAGCGTTGGACAGAATTCAGGATTTTAAGAAACTTGAAAGAACAATTTTCTTTCCTGTGTTGACAAATTTGCTATTGGAATAGAAGTTTTGGGTGGGACGTCTCAAAAGACTCATCTTATTTTTTTCTTGTATTATAAGAGACATCACAGCTGTGAACCATAATTTCCTGTTTTCTAGTTGCTGGTTATGTTAGAGGACATTGTCATTCTAGAAAGCATGTGGATGGTTCAAAATCTGTGTAGTGCATTAGAATGAGGATCTGTGACTGAGACAGCAAGATACAAGGCAATGGAAAGGGGAGAGTTCTGGGGGAAGATTCAAAGACCTACAGCCAATGAGAGATCAAGATACAGGCGAAGGGGATAAGGAAAGTCTAGGGGAGGAGTCAGGGACCTACATCCAATGAGAGAACAAATACAGGCCAAGGAAAAGGGGAAAGTCTGGGGGAGGAGTCAAAGACCTACAGCCAATCAGAGAGCAAGATACAAGACAACGGAAAGAGGAGCGTTCAGGGGGAGGAGTCAAAGTCCTACAGCCAATCAGAAAGCAAATACAGGCCAAGGGGAAGAGGAAGGTCTTGGGTAGGATTCAAAGACCTACAGCCAATGAGAGAGCAAGTTGAAGGTCAAGGGGAAGAGAAAAATCTAGTGGAGGAGTCAAAGACCTACAGCCAATGAGAGAGCAAGATACAATACAATGGAAAGAGAGTTCAGGAGGAGGAGTCAAAGACCTACAGCCAACGAGAGATCAAAATACAAGCAAAGGGGAGGGGGAAGTCTGATGGAGGGGCCAAAGACCTACAGCCAATAAGAGAGCAAGATACAAGACAAAGGGGAAAGGGGAGAGTTCAGGGGGAAGAGTCAAAAACTTACAGCCAATGAGAGATCAAGATACAGGCCAAGGGAATAAGGAAAGTCTAGGGGAGGAGTCAGGGACCTACATCCAATGAAAAAGCAAAATACAGAACAAGGGGAAGATGAACGTCTAGGGGAGGAGTCAAAGACCTACAGCCAATGAGAGAACAAATATAGGCCAAGGAATAGGGGAAAGTCTGGGGAATAGGGGAAAGACCTACAGTCAATCAGAGAGCAAGATACAAGACAACGGAAAGAGGAGAGTTCAGGGGGAGGAGTCAAAGAACTACAGACAATCAGAAAGCAAGTACAGGCCAAGGTGAAGAGGAAGGTCTTGCGTAAGAGTCAAAGACCTACAGCCAATGAGAGAGCAAGATAAAGGTCAAGGGGAAAAGAAAAATCTAGTGGAGGAGTCAAAGACCTACAGAGTTTAGGAGGAGGAGTCAAAGACCTACAGCCAATGAGAGATCAAGATTCAAGCAAAGGGAAGGGGGAAGTCTGGTGGAGGAGTCAAAGACCTACAGCCAATAAGAGAACAAAATACAAGACAAAGCAAAGGGGAGAGTTCAGTGGGAGGAGTCATAGACCTACAGCCATTGAGAGAGCAAGATACAAGGCAACGGAAAGGGGAGAGTTCAGGGGGAGGGGTCATAGACCTACAGCCAATGAGAGAACAAGACACAAGGCAACGGAAAAGGGGAGAGTTCAGGGGGAAGAGTCAAACACCTACAGTCAATGAGAGATCAAGATACAGGCCAAGGGAATAAGGAAAGTCTAGGGGAGGAGTCAGAGACCTACAGCCAATAAGAGAACAAGATACAAGACAAAGGAAAGGGGAGAGTTCAGTGGGAGGAGTCATAGACCTACAGCCATTGAGAGAGCAAGATACAAGGCAACGGAAAGGGGAGAGTTCAGGGGGAGGGGTCATAGACCTACAGCCAATGAGAGAACAAGACACAAGGCAACGGAAAAGGGGAGAGTTCAGGGGGAAGAGTCAAACACCTACAGCCAATGAGAGATCAAGATACAGGCCAAGGGAATAAGGAAAGTCTAGGGGAGGAGTCAGAGACCTACATCCAATGAGAAAGCTAAATACAGAACAAGGGGAAGATGAAAGTCTAGAGGAGGAGTCAAAGACCTACAGCCAATGAGAGAACAAATACAGGCCAAGGAAAAGGGCAAAGTCTGGGGGAGGAGTCAAAGACCTACAGCCAATCAGAGAGCAAGATACAAGACAACGGAAAAAGGAGAGTTCAGGGGGAGGAGTCAAAGAACTAAAGACAATCAGAAAGCAAGTACAGGCCAAGGTGAAGAGGAAGGTCTTGGGTAGGAGTCAAAGACCTACAGCCAATGAGAGAGCAAGATAAAGGTCAAGGGGAAAAGAAAAATCTAGTGGAGGAGTCAAAGACCTACAGAGTTCAGGAGGAGGAGTCAAAGACCTACAGCCAATGAGAGAACAAATACAGGCCAAGGAATAGGGGAAAGTCTGGGGGAGGAGTCAAAGACCTACAGCCAATCAGAGAACAAGATACAAGACAACGGAAAAAGGAGAGTTCAGGGGGAGGAGTCAAAGACCTACAGCCAATCAGAAAGCAAGTACAGGCCCAGGGGAAGAGGAAAGTCTAGGGGAGGAGTCAAAAACCTACAGCCATTGAGAGAGCAAGACACAAGGCAACGGGAAGGGGAGAGTTCAGGGAGAGGAGTCATAGACCTACAGCCAATGAGAGAGCAAGATACAGGCCAAGGGGAAGAGGAAAGTCTTGGGGAGGAGCCAAAGACCTATAGCCAATAAGATAGCAAGATAAAGACCAAGGGGAAGAGGAAAGTTTGGGGGAGGAGTCATAGACCTACAGCCAATGAGATAGCAAGATACAGACCAAGAGGAAGAGGAAAGTCTGGTGGAGGAGTCAAAGACTTACAGCCAATGAGAGAGCAAGATACAAGGCAACGGAAAGGGGAGAGTTCAGGTGGAGGTGTCAAAGACCTACAGCCAATGAGAGCGACAAGGAAAAATCGAAAGAACTTTAAATAAGTGCATAAACACCTTGAATTGCAAAGTTTTTGCGGGCTACAATTGTTGACAAAACTCCTGTCTCACTCATGATGTACTCTACTTCCCAATCACAGATTGTCCGTGACGGTCATCAGTTCATCACTCTTCATCAAGAGCAAACACAAATAAAGGAACACTGGAGCGTTTTAAAGCAGCGAAGATCAGTCGATTGCTTGTCTGCGTTTGCACGGTGAACTGATGACCTTCACTGTAATTTCTGTTGAGCACTGGTGATTACTATACCAAATCAGCAGTGTTTAAGAACGCGCTCAACAGCGTTCAAATGTTAGCGTAAAATTGACGTTTTTTTTATTTTTAGTACTGAAATTTAGTATCGACAAGTCTAATATAGTGAAAGAATCAGTTGAGTTTGATAAATGGCATGTAAAACGTGTGTTTGGGAAAGATAACGTTAGCTAACTAGTGCCATTACCCTTAACTTAGCTGAAAAAAAAAGTCTGATATCCCTTTTTATTTTCACTATCCATTCAGAACGGACCTTCGGCGCACTCGGAAGGCGGTGAAATTATACATTTGTGTCACTTTCTCTTCGCTTAATAAGATATACAGCCAGGTACACAACGTTCCTGTGTGATTTAATGTGATACATTCGGGTTTCTTCCCACCACCACCACCGCTTTTAAAATGGCGGCTGCATGCATTCAGTCTATCGTCACTTATACGGCACAACAGTTGCTGCTGATATACATTAGTATTGACATATATTAGTAGGCTTCTCCTGAAGTTTGGAACTTTATTAAAAACATCTGATCTGCTGTAAATTCTCAATAACTTTTATTTGTTATTGTTTCACTCCAATACCATTTTAGCATTAAAGCTTTGACAGCATTAAAGCAGTTTTAGCATTTGCACACCTACATTTATAAAAGCAATGCTATATTTTGGCGTGTTTTATTTCCTATTTTTCATTTTATTGCTGAACGCGTTTATAGCTGAAAAGTGTACCTTTTTTTGCATAGTCTATTGGGTTGAACATCAGTCTCCCATCATCCCGCAGGAATGTGCAGGACAACTGCTGTTTACGCTCGCTCTACATCGACTTCAAGAAGGATCTGGGTTGGAGGTGGATCCATGAACCCAAAGGGTATAACGCAAACTTCTGTGCAGGAGCCTGTCCGTATCTGTGGAGCGCAGATACCCAACACAGCAATGTAAGAATTCAGTAGGATTTTTACAACCACACCAAAACCATTTGTTAGTTTTGCTTTGATCACACTGCTATGATCCTACATAAAGTGCATCCTGAAAGTATTGATAGCGCTTCACTTTTCCCACATTTATTTATGTTACAGCCTTATTCCAAAATGGATTAAATTCATTTATTTCCTCATAATTCTACACACAATCCTCCATAATGACAATGAGAAGAGTTTTTTTTTTATTGTTTGCAAATTTATTAAAAATAAAAAAGCTGAAAGATCACATGTACATCAGTATTCACAGCCTTTGCTCAACACTTTGTTGATGCACCTTTGGCAGCGATTACAGCCTTAAGTCTTTCTGAATATGACGCCACAAGCTTGGCACACCTGTCTTTGGGAATTTTTGCCCATTCCCCTTTGCAGAACCTCTCAAGCTCTATCAGGTTGAATGGGAAGAGACTGTGTACAGCCATTTTCAGATCTCTCCAGAGATGTTTAATAGGATTTAGGTCTGGGCTCCACTTAAGGGCATTCACCGAGTTGTTGTGAAGCCACTCCATTGATATTTTGGCGGTGTGCTTCGGGTCATTGTCCTGCTGGAAGATGAACCATCGCCCCAGTCTGAGGTCAAGAGCACTCTGAAGCAGGTTTTCATTCAGGATGTCTCTGTACGTTGCTGCATTCATCTTTCCCTCTGTCCTGACTAGTCTTCCAGTTCCTGCTGCCGAAAAACATCCCCACAGCATGATGCTGCCGCCACCATGCTTCACTGTAGGGATGGTGTTAGCCTGATGATGAGCGCTGCCTGGTTTTCTCCAAATGTAACGCCTGGAATTTACTCCAAAGAGTTCAATTTTAGTCTCATCAGACCAGAGAATTTAGTTTCTTATGGTCTGAGAGTCCTTCAGATGCCTTTTGGCATATTCCAGGAGGGGAGTGGCTTCCGTCTGGCCACTCTACCATACAGGCCTGATTGGTGGATTGCTGCACAGATGGTCATCCTTCTGTAAGGTTCTCCTCTCTCCACAGAAGAACACTGGAGGTCAGACAGAGTGACCATGGGGTTATTGATCACCTCCCTGACTAAGGCCCTTCTCCCCCGATCACTCAGCTTAGATGGCCGGCCAGCTCTAGGATGAGTCCTGGTGGTTTCAAACATCTTCCACTTACGGATGATGGAGGCCGCTGTGCTCATTGGAACTTTCAGAGCAGCAGAAATGTTTCTGTAACCTTCCCCAGCCCTGTGCCTCGAGACAATCCTGTCTCTGAGGTCTACAGACAATTCCTTTGTCTTCATGCTTGGTTTGTGCTTTGACATGCACTGTCAACCCTACAACCTTATATAGACAGGTGTATGCCTTTTCAAATCATGTCCAGTCAACTGAATTGACCACAGGTGAACTCCAATGAAGCTGCTGAAACATCTCAAGAATGATCAGTGGAAACAGAATATACCTGAGCTCAATGTAGAGCTTCACGCCAAAGGCTGTGAATACTGATGTACATGTGATTCTTCAGCTTTTTTATTTTTAATACATTTCAAAAACTCTTTTTTCACATTGTCATTATGGAGGATTGTGTGTAGAATGTTGAGGAAATAAATGAATTTAATCCATTGTGGAATAAAGCTGTAACATTAAAAAAATGTGGAAAAAGTGAAGCGCTGTGAATACTTTCCGGATGCACTGTACTGCTGTAAAGCTCTACTTTTATCACAACAAATGCATTCAATAATAGCCTTTCCTCTCCTGTTTCAGATCCTTGGCCTTTACAACACCATTAATCCAGAAGCATCTGCATCTCCCTGCTGCGTGTCTCAGGATCTGGAACCCCTCACAATCCTCTACTACATCGGCAAGACCCCCAAAATTGAGCAGCTCTCCAACATGATTGTCAAGTCTTGCAAGTGCAGCTAGGAACCGATCTAACTCCACTTCCACAGATCCACGCATTCAGACTGACAAACACAATAATTTAAACCCAATCACAAACATGCTGGGCAGGGGGTCGAGGTACAACAGAGTAATTCCTACAGAATAGTACCCTAGCTGAGACGTAAAAACACACATCTGAAAGATGTGTGTGAACTTTGTGCTGGAATCGACCCTGTCGGCATGCGTCACATCACCCACTCATCACTCTATGGATGTGAGTTTGGCAAACACTGGAAGTACGTAATAGGTGTCTATATGTGAAGCAAGCGGAGGAGAAAATCCCTTGTTCCATTTATTTCGAACAAACACTCTGTTTTTATTGTCATTGATGTTGATTTTGTTTCCATTAATACTTCAGATATTGTTTGTTTGACTGTTTGGTAATATTTAAAACCCATGATATTGTTCACCAGAAATGGTGAAGACCTGGATACTTCTTGCAAATGTTTGTAGTTGTCGCTAATGAACTCTTAAGTTTGGCGCAAATAAACTGGGGCTAGAGTTGGCAACAGGAGATGAATTATTCTGGAAAGGTAAAGCAAGGCGTAATTTAGCCACCTTACATGGTGTAAAAAAACGCCAAGAGCAACATGCTATGTTGTTTGTAGCAGCCAAAGACATTTTGTTCCAATCATTTAGGTCAGAAACATTCTCCACTCACTCAGCTGCATTCACGAGTGCCTGGCAAGTAAAAACATTGCACAATGTACAGCCTTGCTTTTTTGTGGCTGCATAAAAAAAAAAGACCTTCCACCAAATGCCTGTGCTGGTAAGCTGAATATGTAGATGTAAACAAGTCCACAGCAAGATTCTCTTTGCTCTGCCATGATGATAGTCGGTTTGAAACAGAAAGGTGATGATAGAAGACGTTTATGCAAGTGTTCACTGAGAATGCAATGTGTGTTTGTGATATTAGTTGTTTTCACACAAAACTGAGCTTGCAATGTACAGTTGAGGTCAGAATTATTAGCCCCCTCATTAATTTTTTTTTCTTTTTTTAAATAAAAAGAAGTCTTTTTTAAATATTTGTTTCATTTCGGCTATAATAAAAGCAGCAGTTTTAAAATTTTTTAAAGCCATTTTAAGGTTTTATTAGCCCCCTCAAGCCTTGTTTATACTCGACGCGTCCGCTAGTTCGCTTGAGTGCGCGCGGAGAATCTGACGTCATCGCGGAGTTTGCGGAAGTTCGCTTTGAGTGCGCGCAACATCATTTCGGCTGGCGGTGCGCACGCCATTTTTTGAGACCCAAGCAAACAGTGCGCGGCGCCGCATCTGGTTTGAGTTGAAATGAACCACTTTGAAGAGATTTTGTCTGAAACAGGTACACCTGTACAGACATCTTTATGATCCGTGATGATAGAGATAACCTAATGAACAATAATTTTTGGCTATAAATTGCAACAGCTGTGGGAAAGGAGGAAAGTTTTTGTTAAAAAGTTTGAAAAAACCTGAGGGATAGTCTGTTAAAGCCAAAAGAGGCCATGGCAAAATTGGAAACCCAGCTACACAATTACAGAAACATGTTTTTCCACCATTTATAGGGTTTACACTGATGTATATATTACAATTTTGAATTTAAAACTATTTAATAATTACAAAACTATAATTAAGGATCAAATTATTTCTTTGATAACTGGGAAAGAATATTTGAACCTATCAGTTTACAATATACTGATGCCCTGCTTTTCTAGGCTTTATTGATGATGATGGTCAGGAATGTTTGGACTATCATTGCCTTTTTAGCATAAGAAGAGGACAGAAACTAGCCAGACATAATGTGTGAATTGGGGAGCGGCTAAATAAAAAAAAACATCTGTATTTTTAAGTAAGTGTGCTTTTTTTTGGCTTTTATTCTTGCCATAATAGAAATATATTTGTAGAGCAACCCATTTTCTCTCCTCATTGATATTTTAATAAACTTTGATAGGTAAAACTGTCTGAGATATGAACAAAAGCAAGTGATGCTTCAAAGTTTGATTAAAACAAACCTTGAATGGTTATAAAAATCCTCATAATCATTAAAATAATTTATAAAAACAATAAAAATAATTCGTTTTAAAATCTTGAATGATATTAATGATATGACGTAGTTCCGGAAACTTCCTACTTCTCTGTTTATCTGTCTGACTTTATGGTCAGTTTCTTTTGACCGCCCCCTGTCGTTTTAAAGAATATCACAACGGCGAACGCGGCAAGTATAAAAGCCTCATCCGTTTCGCGAGGTGCACGCGCAGTCAGCGGAGGTGCGCGATGCGGCGCCAGGCGAAAGTATAAATCCAGCTTTAGGCTAATTTGTTTTTGATAGTCTACAGAACAAACCATCATTATACAATAACTTGCCTAATTCCCCTAACCTGCCTAGTTAACCTAATTAACCTAGTTAAGCCTTTAAATGTCACTTTAAGCTGTATAGAAGTGTCTTGAAAAATATCTAGTCAAATATTATTTACTGTCATCATGGCAAAGATAAAATAAATCAGTTATTAGAGATGAGTTATTAAAACTATTATGATTAGAAGTGTGTTGTAAAAATCTTCTCTCCCCTAAAGATAAATTGAGGAAAAAAAAATAAACAGGGGGGCTAATTATTCAGAGGGGTTAATAATTCTGTCTTCAACTGTACTGTATATGTGCAAGTAAATTAAAACACATTGTTCTGATTGAAGTTAAAAAGCGTACATCTCCCAGATTTGTCGCTTTTATTTTATTGATTGACACAAATCGGTTGTAAAGACTCAAAGCAATTACACACATTCACACAAAAACTGTAAAAATATCAGGTTAAAACAGAAATCTGCTGGATATGACATCAATATTACATGATAAGTCAACACTATCTCACAGGACTTTGTAACATTTTTTATTTAGTGGCTAATTCGTATCTCATTCATTCATTCATTCATTTTCTTTTCAGCTTAGTCCCTTTATTAATCTGGGGTCGCCACAATGTAATGAACCGCCAACTTATCCGGCATATGTTTTACTTCCAGCTGCAACCCATCACTGGGAAACATCTATACACACTCATTCACACTCATACACTACGGACAATTTAGCTTACCAAATTCACCTGTCTTTGGACTAAGGGGGAAACCGGAGCACCCGGAGGAAACCCAAGCGAGCAAAGTTTTTTTTTTTCTATTTGAGTCTCAGCCATTTTGCTGAGGCAAACATTTAGTACATCCAATCACTGATCAGTTCTTAAGATGAAACGTAAACATACAATCAGATGTCATAAAACATATTAAAACCAGATTCAGACATTAACCTGCATACTTGTTTACCCACTAATTACTTCAGATCTACACCACCCCAATCTGAAATTTAGTTGAGGTCAATTTAGTCAATAGTTACAGTTGAGGTCAGAATTATTCGCCCCCATTGGATTTTTTTTTTCTAATGTTAAATGTTTCCCAAATGACGTTTAACAGAGCAAGGAAATTTTCACAGTATGTCTGATAATATTTTTTTCTTCTGGAGAAAGTCTTATTTGTTTTATTTCGGCTAGAATAAAAGCAGTTTTTAATTTTTTAAAAACCATTTCAAGGTCAAAATTTTTAGCCCCTTTAAGCTATATATTTTTTTCGATAGTCTACAGAACAAACCATCATTATACAATAACTTGCCTAATTACCCTAACCTGCCTAGTTACCCTAATTAACCTAGTTAAGCCTTTAAATGTCACTTTAAGCTGTATAGAAGTGTCTTGAAGAATATCTAGTCAAATATTATTTACTGTCATCATGGCAAAGATAAAATAAATCAGTTATTAGAGATGAGTTATTAAAACTATTATGTTTAGAAATGTGCTGAAGAAATCTTCCCTCAGTTAAAAAGAAATTGAGGGAAAAATAAACAGGGGGCTAATAATTCTGACTTCAACTGTACGTTTCCAATCTCTGCATTTTAGATATGCGCATAAAAAATGGTTGATGGAAACGCCACGAAGAGCATACATTTCGAAAATGTGCATAATAAACATATGCGCATAACTGAGTAGAATACACTTTTTATTCGATAAGAAAAGATGCGCATAAACTACGATGGAAAAACTTTTACCGAACAAATTCCAGGATGCGCATTAAAGTGATTTTGTTATTAGAGATCATATGGTGATAAAAATAAGTGGGAATGGATAAACCAGCAGGCTGAGCGCACTGTAAATCATCTGAAATGTTGTTTTGGTCATTCTAAAACGCCTCAACCGTTTCAGTATTAGTGTTATTATATTATTAATGACCTCCAGAATTGTTAAGAGCGTCTGTGCTCTGCGTCTTCAAACACCACCACGCGCTCATTGCGTGTCGGCATCGTCATTTATTAAGTAAAGAAAAGATTCAGCCAACTTACAAAATTACATTTTTATTTTTAATATTTGGCGCCAGTTGACGATTTTGCCCTCTTTGACTCGTTGGATGGAAACGCTGCTTTATTCTCACGTCTTTTATGTGATATTCCAGTTTTGTGCGTACATTTAGTTTGCACCTTTGGATGGAATCATAGCTAAAGTCAACGTGCATGTAAACGCAGCTATCGATGTGAGAAGAGTGTGTTGTGTCAGTAACGTCAGAGTTTTCGAAAGGATGTGAATGTGAACAGATTGTCAGGTTGTGTAAGTGAGAAGCGGTTTAGTGTAGATGCCAGCTTTATAAATGCACTGCGGCTGCGGCGAACGCTGATATCTATAACGTTCATCACAGAATGAAGAAAGGACAACGGTGATCAAGAAATCCACACATCTCAAAGCGTCTTCCTGAATTTGTGATTTTGTTTTCTCTCAGAGAAAGTGATCCTTTGTTACAAAGAATTGCACTGACTATTATATTTCTACTTTTTTTATTTTTTTTTTATTTGTATCTTTAGTTTGTTTTTATTTTCATTTAAAGTCGCAGCTTCATCCACATAACACGATCTGATGATGTAAGGTGGAGCTTCCCCCTTAAACCAGTCCTCGTCATAACCGGTATTACCGTAAAACTATTAATTTAAAAGATCAACGTCTATTCATGCCCAGGATTCTTTTAAGGTGACACTTATTTGTATTAGGATGAGAGTCCCAGTGGACTTCCTGCAGACACAGGAAGTGGAAGGAGACACCAGCATTGTCACGCTAGAGCTGTTTATTGTTATTGTTGTCTATGATGATGATGTCGATATTGTTGACCCACTATGATGTATTGTAACACATTACTGTTGTGGTGCTCTAGTGGTAAATAAATTATTTAAGTGAACAGGAATGGTGAGTGTCTCCTTTGAATGAGAACAGTACATACATCACAGACATAAACACTCACCGGCCACTTTATTAGGTACACCTTACTAGTATCTGGTTGGACCCCCTTTTGCCTTCAGAACTGCCTTAATCCTCCGTGGTGTAGATTCAACAAGGTACTGGAAATATTCCTCAGAGATTTTGCTCCATATTGACATGATAGCATCACACAGTTGCTGCAGATTTGACGGCTGCACGTCCATGATGCCAATCTCCCGTTCCACCACATTCTAAAGGTGCTCTATTGGATTGAGCTCTAGTGACTGTGGAGGCCATTTGAGTACAGTGAACTCATTGTCATGTTCAAGAAACCAGTCTGAGATGATTCACGCTTTATGACATGCTGCGTTATCCTGCTGGAAGTAGCCATCAGAAGATGGGTACACTGTGGTCATAAAGGGATGGACATGGTCAGCAACAATACTCAGGTAGGCTGTGGCGTTGACACAATGCTCAATTGGTACTAATGCGCCCAAAGTGTGCCAAGAAAATATCCCCCACACCATTACACCACCACCACCAGCCTAAAAAGTTGATACAAGGCAGGACGGATCCATGCTTTCATGTTGTTGACTGCAAATTCTGACCCGACCATCCGAATGTCACAGCGACTCATCAGACCAGGCATTGTTTCTCCAATCTTCTACAGTATTGTTCAATTTTGGTGAGCCTGTGCCAATTGTAGCCTCTGTTTCCTGTTCTTAGCTGACAGGAGTGGCACCCGGTGTGGTTTTCTGCTGCTGTAGCCAATCACAAGAACGCACTTGGAACCATATTTCCTCTTTTTTCAGACCATTCTCTGTAAACCCTAGAGATGGTTGTGCGTGAAAATCCCAGTAGATCAGCAGTTTCTGAAATATTCAAACCAGCTCATCTGGCACCAAAAACCATGCCACGTTCAAAGTCACTTAAATCCCCTTTCTTCCCCATTCTGATGCTCGGTTTGAACTGCAGCATGCCATATCATCTGATAATTGTAGGGAATAATTCCAAAAGGCAGCAGACTGTGTATAGTCACATAAAACAACACAAAAATACGATGAATATGCCGAGATCAGTTGCTAATTATCCAGAATCAGCTGAGGTGACGAGACCGCGACCAGCGAGGGCTAGCGAGGACTAACAGTTTCTGAAATATTCAAACCAGCTCATCTGGCACCAACAACCATGCCACGTTCAAAGTCACTTAAATCCCCTTTCTTCCTCATTCTGATGCTCGGTTTGAACTGCAGCAGATCATCTTGACCATGTCTACATGCCTAAATGCATTGAGTTGCTGCCATGTGATTGGCTGATTAGAAATTTGTGTTAACAAGCAGTTGGACGGGTGTACCTAATAAAGTGGCCGCTGAGTGTATTTATTTCTTCATTTTAAAATGTTGTTTAATTATGTTGAGGAATGTCACTTTTTTTCCTTTTGTTTATATTTTAAAGGCTCGACTGTTTTATAATATCATCCTCCGTCTTTGCTAAATTGGTCGCACTGCTAAAAATGCATACATTTTGAAAGCCATTGCATGTTTTTCATCTTTTTCCGTGTACATGTCACTTTTGATTAATTTAAAGATACAAATTATTTTATTTTTTATTTATATTTCTTTTTGGCCAATAAGTGATCTGAATTTACAAAAAAATTGATTGTATTTTTTTCATCCTGTAATGTATTTCCCAAATGATCTTTAACAGATTCAGGAATTTCTCACAGTATTTTCTATAATATTTTTTCTTCTGGAGAAAGTCTTATTAGTTTTATTTCGGCTAGAATAAAAGCAGTTTTAATTTTTTTAAAATCATTTTAAGCTCAATATTATTAGCCTCCTTAAGCAATATTGGTTTTGGATTGTCTCCAGAACAAACCGCTGTTATACAATGACTCGCCTAATTACCCTAACTTTACCCTAATTAACCTAGTTAAGCCTTTAAATGTCACTTTAAGCTGTATAGAAGTGTCTTGAAAAATATCTAGTCAAATATTATTTACTGTCATCATGGCAAAAATATAAGAAATCAGTTATTAAAGATGAGTTATTAAAACTATTGTTTAGAAATCTGTTATAAAAAATCTTTCTGTTTAACAATTATAAGTAAGTCAAGTTTTAAATCACATACGCTTGTATTTTAGTGAACCTTCCCAAATCCAAATTTCAAATCTGACTCCTCTAACATAAACCGACTCCGATACACTGCCTTATGATGAAGCCCTAAACATTTCATTAACTCGTGCATGCCATGACCTTGAGACAGCTGACTTAAACTACAGTACAAAACCTTGAGCTTTCTCTGCTGACGCTCTGATACTGTAAATCCTCCCATTGGCCCTCGAGAGCTGGAGTCACGCCAGCCTCATTAGTCCACGAGTTTGTGGCTCCATATTTAGGAGTGAGACTGGTAAAGCAGAAAGCTCTGGAAACTGTCAATCTGGAATTAGGCTCAGATTGATTAAGACTCAACTCAACATTCTGCTGATAAATGCTCTGCAAACGCATGATGTCACACATACAGGCTGCGTGAGAATTGCTGGGCGTCTGGTGTGGACTTTTTTTTTTTTTTACTATATTGGTTCTTCACAAGAGTTTTATTTCAAGGTAAATCAGATGTGAGTAGTTGACAAAGTAGTTAAAGTCAAAATGATTCGCCCTCCTGTGAATTTACTTTTTCCTTTTCAAATATTTCCCAAATGATGTTTAACAGATTCAGGAATTTTTCACAGTATTTCCCATAATATTTTTTCTACTGGATAAATTCTTGTTTGTTTTATTGTTTGTAGTATTACAGCCAAAACATCATTTTACATGTAGGCCTTGCATATTGTGTTGTGCTCCACTCTGCTTTTCTCTCTGGCTGCGTTCGACACCGTGTACTTCTCTACTATTAGGTATGGAAAAAGCCGTAGGCTTGCCGTTTAATAGACAAAAAACAAATTGGCCAGCAAATCCAACTGTTCTCAGTCACAATTTGGCAATTTCAAAAAAAAAAAAAAATCATTAAAACATAATAATAACTATTCATTCATTCATTCATTTTCTTGTCGGCTTTGTCCCTTGCGGGGTCGCCACAGTGGAATGAACCACCAACTTATCCAGCACGATTTTACGCAGCGGATGCCCTTCCAGCCGCAACCCATCTCTGGGAATTTCCACACACACACATTCACACTCATACACTATGGACAATTTAGCTTACCCAATTCACCTGTACTGCATGTCTTTGGCCTGTGGGGGAAACCGGAGCACCCGGAGGAAACCCACGCGAACGCAGGGAGAACATGCAAACTCCACACAGAAACGCCAACTGACCCAGCCTAGCCGAGGTTCGAACCTGCGACCCAGCGACGTTCTTGCTGTGAGGCAACAGCACTACCTACTGCGCCACTGCGTTGCCCATAATAACAATATTAACTATTAAAAAAAAACAATAATAATGAATTCTTCAGAATCTTTCTAGCCTCCTTGGTAAAAAAAAAGTACATTAGAAAATTCCTGGATATCAACAATAGCCAAAATATATTCAAATTAATTTAATATGGTCCGATTGTGGTGCTTCACATCTTTTTATTGCTCTTTTTATTTCAGGAATAAGGTCCAAGAGTTAGAATAAAAGTTACCTGTAACTTTTAAAACAATACAGTAGTGAAAGAAGACTTCTCTTACATCAGATTATAGTCCCACCGAAGCAACAGCCGACAGAGGATTCCGTTTGGTCTTAAAGCCTTTTTCGATTTTCAATAGAATTTTGGCTGTAAAAGTGCACCTACAGGTGTTTCCAACGCAGGTCAGATTTTCTCCAGGCCATAATTTATTTTAATTATATTAAATTTGTCTAAAAACTGATTAGACCTGTCCAGTTTCATCTGGAATGCATCCCAGATCACCTTCTGAAGTGGTTTGAGCGATCGGAATATATATCCGATCAGAATAAAACGAATGAAGTGACCAAACATCCTCAAAAACACAGACGTGACGGGATTAGCGCCTTTTGCTGTGAAGTGGGATCTGACGGCTGAGGACTCCGCTTGCCGTTAAAGCCTTCATTGGACAGTTTTTAAAAAAAAAATAATGGCAAAAATAGGGAAAGGGAGGTCGTGTACTGGACAAGTCAATAAATGTACAGGACGTCCCGGCTAATGCGGCCAGTTAGCCTAGAACCTCATGGATAGGGACAGCTTTCCATCTGTTAGGAAGTAAGTAACGTTAGCCTTACCCTGTTTGACAGTCTTTTTGAACAACAATATTTTGCTGCCTGCCTTTTTTGCCTCTCTTGCTCTTTTCGACTCATAGCGTTACTCAGTAAGGATGTCACATCAAAGATTCAAATGTTACCACTCAGTGGGTTATGTCACGTGACTCGCGTCACATTATTGTGGCTTTGAGGCTCCATGGAATTCGAATTACTGGCCATAGTTATTTAAAATTACACTTTATTACAATATATATTAAATATAAATATATTATATTATTATATAATAAATATATTATATAATATTAAATTACATAAAATAATTAAAAGGACAAATTCTGGACCTTTTGGCCGTGGGAGTTGGTTCGATTGAACCACTCGAACCCCCCCTGGCTACGGCCATGATAAATATATGTATATATATATATATATATATATATATATATATATATATATATATATATATATATATATATATATATATATATATAAGAAAAAGGCATTGAAAACTATTAGGTAGATTTGTCACGTTACTGATGCTATGAGGTGCTTCTGTCCCTGTTATCTTATTTATATTATTATAGGATTGTTATAATTATTATTAATAATTAAAGAACTTATAATTTATACAGGCTCTGAAAAACATGGTTGTATTGTTTACAATTAACAAAAATGACGTAAATGTAATGGGTTTCTTGTGTTATAAGAGATTATATGCACACAAATGCACAATGAGAAGGTTAAATATATGAGTTGAATAATCAAACAAGTCAGGAAAACAAACGAGATTTAAGCAGGTTACTTGGGATGAAAAATGTTATACAAACAATAAAGAACAAATTCATGTGAACTTTTTAAAAATAAATATATTATTTTAAATTAAGATTCATTAAACCTGCAATTTCTTTAAAGTTGTTGCGCTTCTAACGTCAGTCACATGATAACGTAAACATGACGGATGAGGTACGATCCTATTCATATTTAACGAGATTTGGCTGTTGAGTGCCTACTCTTTTAGCCCTCGTTAAGTAAGTACTTATTGAAATTGAGTACCTACTCATTGAATATGCATGCGGTTTTGAACGCAGCCTCTCTCTCTCCCCGGCTCTCAGGTTAATTAGCTCCCAGCTGCTAAACTTTAATGCCAAATTAACATTATTGTGCCTTCGTTTCCATTATCATTTATTATTTTGTGTATTTAATTTGAGATTTACTTCCACGTGTGCCTAAAGGGTGAGTGTCTTATTTTATTTTGTATATCTTTTCACCTGTTTATGGTTGAGAGAGGAAGCTCAGGGAAGTTTATGTTTTTTTTTTCCATCTTTGATTTTTGTATTAGGTAAGCTAGTCCTCTAAACTTTAGTTCGCTGCTTTCTGTTTGTTGTTTTAGGCTATACTCACCCCGTTTTGACATCTAGTTACTGTTAAAATTCCTATATATCTATTAAATCAATTCTTATGATTATTTTAGACTTTTCTGACAGAGTATTTGAGTTTCATCGAGTAACAGGAGTGACAGTATGTTGTGGGACTACTATTATACTACAAAAAATACTAATTTGTGCATCTTCTGACTTGCGTGTGTAGTCATGTTGCCGTTGTAGCGTGTATTCGGGAAAATCTTTATACCCCTTGGTTTCTAGTATGTTCCTGGAAAATCTCAGTTTCAAGGTCTATCTAGCTCTTTCCCTTAGCCCTACTCCTTCAAGCTAAAGAGAATTGGGACACCCCGAAACCTTCATGTGAATGCACGGTAATGGGAAGGGCTAAGGGGTAGAATTGGGATTGCGCCTTTCACTCATCCCGGAGGCAGAACTTCCAGCTCAGCTGTGGCTTTGTGTTTGTTTTGGACTCTCACATGCATCTTTAGTCCAAAGCCCCACTCTTCAGATGTGGCTCACATGGGCAGCAGCATGTTTCAAGATAACCAGGCATTAACCAAGATTTTCCGCTCTTTTTAAAGAAAGCCTAAATTAACCAAGGTAAATGAGTAGGCCTAAGACCAAAACCTACTTACATAGAAATTGGTTTGCTGGCATTCTGGAGGGATAATTTGTTTGTGCTTGGAGGTCGCAAACCTCTCAAAAGAATGGCACAGTTTCCTTCAAACATGTGGACGCAATGAGCTCTAGACCAAAAAAGAAAAGGATCATCTGAGGCCTCGTTTACACTAATGCGTTTTTGTTTTAAAATGGCGTTTTAGATCAAAAACGATCCGCGTCCACACTAGCGTTTCATCTAGCATTTCAAAACTTATCTCCGTCCACACTACTCCACCAAAAACGTATATCACGTGACCATTCGCGCACTCTGGGCATGCACGTTCAAGTATAAACAGGAAGCATGTGTCTCGCTCGGCATTTGGTTATTGTTAGTCAACAAACGCTGGTTGAACGATGAACGCATGCGATTAGCGAGTGCTCGATCAATAGCTTGCCTCTTGCGAATATATGCAGCTGCTGTAGTAAAAAAGGCAGAGTTTAACTGCACAATGGCGCCTAAAACGGACAATAGTGCAAACAACGCTCCCATTTCTGTGCCCATGTTGTTGTTTACAGTGAAGGCTGGTCTGCCGTCTTCCGGTAGCGTTATAGTCATGTGATAGGGGCTTGACAAATAGAGGGAGGATACGCAATGACCCAAAAGCCCCAATCAGGTAGCGAATCTCAGCAGCCACGCCTCCGTTTTCAGATGTCTCCGTTTCCCCCATCCACACTGAGACGGAGCAGCAGCGTTTTAGAATGAAAACGACCTGTCCAGCATTTTCAAAACGCTCCATTTTTGGGGCTCGAAAACTCCGGCGTAGTGTGGACGCATGGCGTAACCGTAGCAAAACTTATGCATTTTAAAACGAAAACGCATTAGTGTAAACAGGGCCTAAACCAGGGGTGTCCAAACTCGATCCTGGAGGGCCGGTGTCCTGCTTAGTTTAGCTCCAACTTCCTCCAACACCAGGGCCGTGCAGAGGCTTTCCAAAGGGCATGTGCATAGTAGAAGATCAAGGGGAAGACCGCGAACTGAAGATCAGGGAGGCTGAGATCGCGAACTCTAGAGAGGGGGGGTGGGGTTGGGGGGGAGATCGCGAACTGAAGAGCGGGGGTAGGAGGGGCACTTACATTCATTTTGGAAGGGCACTTTATATCCCGGACTCAAAAGGGCATGTACACTGCACAGGTTGAGCCCTATGTGTGCACGTGCCTGTCCAACACACCTGCCTGGAAGTCTAGTATACCTAGAAAGAGCTTGATTAGCTGATTCAGATGTGTTTAATTGGGGTTGGAGCTAAAATATGCAGGACACCGGCCCTCCAGGAGCGAGTTTGGACACCACTGATCTAGACTGTTACCAGGGTCTGTCATGGTATGGGGTTGTATCAGTGCACTTGGCAAAGGTAACTTGCGCTTTTGTGATGGCACCATCGATGATGAAAAGTACATAGAGATTTTGGTGCAGATTATGCTGCCTTCTTTTACAGGGCATAATCCAACAAGACAATGCTAAATCACATTCCGCACACATTAAAAAGTCCTAGCTGTGGAGGAAGAGGATACAGGTACTTGACTGGCGTGCCTGCAGTCCTGACCTGTCTCCAATAGAGAATGTGTGGTGCATTTTGAAATGCAAAATGCAACAATAGACCGCCGTACTATTGCCCACTTTAAGACTTGTTTGCAGGAAGAATGGGACAAAATTACACCTGAAAGACTTCATCACTTGTTGTCTTAAGTCCCTAAACGTCTTTTAAGTGTTGTGAAAAGCAATGACAACATTACAAAATCGTAAATGCTTCACTGTTCCAACTTTTTTTTAAAAAATGTGTTGCAAGAATCAAAATTGGAATATGTATAGTTTCATGAATTTGCTTAGCTTTTTTTTCTTTTCATATCCATTTGCCTTAGTTTTCTTTCTGACTACTCTCTCTCTCTCTCTCTCTCTCTGCAATCATTCTGTCAAGTGTTTATGTGCACACACACACACACAGACAGAGAGCTCTTGTGATCCGGCAGGAGAGTCTGGAGGTGAAAGGGTCTCTGGTCTCTAGGGATTGGAGTGATTTGGGGATTCAGTGATTCAGCCGCAGCTGCCTGCACACAACAATATGAAATTAGGGAGAAGCAGTGATGTCACCGCGAAACCATGCAGGGACCCTATTAGCACACAGAGGAATTTTCGGACTACTTGTCAAAGGGCTGTTTATGTGTCCAATCATGCCGAAAAAAAGCCGCTTCTCTCCAGTGTTTGTATGGAAATGTGAAGAATGGCTTTGATGCCGTGTTGACATCGTCTTGTGTGTGTGTCAGCCGTAATTGCCCTGCAGACAGAGGCTTGTGTTGCGTCTGTAATTACACAGGAAAGGCCAACGCTTTGAGCTGCGGATTAGAAACTCTTGAAAAGGGGCAGGTCTGAGTGAAGTATCGCACTGAACCCCAGTACAAAGTGTTCCTCCACCTGCCCCTCCCTTGTGCTTATACAGTGCTCAGCAAATATAAGTACACCCCTCACAAATCTATCTTTTAAATTCATATTTTAATAGGAAGCTATACAATATTATATTTGTGCATATACATTAGATTAGTCAGTACTGAAGCCAAATCTGCAGCTTATCTAACAACCTGCATTTAATATTTTTCTATAACATATACATTTGGGTGCACTACTGTATAACTTTGGTCAAATGTTTTGGGTCTCCTTCCACAAGCTTCTCACAATAGTTTTTGCAGGAATTTTGGCCCATTCCTCCTGACAGAATTGGTGTAACTGAGTCAGATTTGTTGGCTGTCTTGCGCGCACAAGCTTTTTCAACTCTGCCCACAAATTTTCTATAGGATTGAGCTCAGGGCTTTGTGATGGCCACTCAAAAACATTCACTCCGTTGTCCTTAAAGCACATTTTAACTAATTTGGCAGTATGCTTAGGGTCATGGTCTGTTTGGAAGACTCATTTGTGGCCAAGTTTTAATTTCCTGGCTGATGTCTTGAGATGTTGCTTCAGTATTTCTACATGATGTTTGTAGTGAAGTCTCACTACATTCAAGATTTAGCTGGCTGAGGCGGCCAAATATGGATCTGATTTCGGTTAGAAAATCAAGAGTGGAGAAGAGATTCTTGATGATGAGCATTTATTTCTCTCTTGAATATGCAGGTGAGGTATGCATCGGAGATATTGCAAGGAATGTGTGTGGTCTACAAAAGAAATAAACATAAATAATTTACAAAATATCTGTCTAACATTTGTTTCTTATTGTGCTAACACACTGAGAATGTAAACTAACATAATACAAAATTTACTTGACAAAGTCTGTATTTCCGCCTGTTATAACAATGAAATGAACTAAAATACAATAGTACAAAAACATAGCAGGGTACTATAAGCCGTTAGGTAAACAAACACTCGCGGCATTCGCACGTAACATTAGTATGGAGGGCGATGACTCAGCAAATTAGTTCGGCAAATTACGGCCGAAATAAACGGCAAAATCGATCATTATAAACACTGGAAATGACCAATAACATGCATGACATATAGTAATCAGAACCAAACATATATATGTACTCACTTGTATAACATAAACGCAGTTTGCAGAGCATAACCTGTAGCATAAACAATGAATGGCATTCAGCCCGTACTGGTGTGCATCATGTAAATCTGTCCATGCGGGAAATAATTACTAAACTTAGGTTCCTAGACAGGCTTTCTGACAATGTTCTTTCTTCATGATGCCGTCTATGCTGTGAAGTGGACCAGTCCCTCCTGCAGCAAAACAGCCCCACATGATGCTGCCGCCCCCATACTTCACAGTTGGGATGGTGATCCTAAGCTTATAAGCTTTTCCCTTTGTCCTCCAAATGTAACACTGGTCATTATGGTCCAACAGTTCAATCTTAGCTCCATCAGACCACAGGACATGTCTCCAAAAATTATTCTTCTCCCCAGTGTAATTTAGCAAATTGTAATCTGGCTTTTTTGTTGATTCTGGGGTGTAGATTTTCCCATGTTGTCACACAAGAAAGCAGTGTGTTTGAGGTTTTCCTTAAATATTATGTGTTGTGCAGTATCGGCCACTTTGAGAAAAAACAATATGCCACAGCCATTAGTCGCTTTACGCAGGGAAAGTTTATTTATATAGCACATTTCATACACAGTGGTCATTCAAAGTGCTTTACATAACCAGGAATAAAACAAACAAGTATAAGAAAGGAATGAACATTTTTTTAAGGATGGACATAATAGTGTAATCTGTGGGACGTAGCACAGTGCTTATCAGTTGTTCCCACCCCTCTCAAATCAAATATAATTTCAGTAATTTCTACCATTTTTATTCCGATTGAGGTGTTTGTATGGGATTTCATTCAGACTGGACTTTTTAAAGGGATTAAAACACACCTTCATTCCTTCATGTTCAAGTCAGTGGTATCCAACCTTTTTATCACAGCGGACCGGTCAACGCTTGACAATTTTACCGTGAGCCGGAGAGCGGGGTGGGGGGTTGGTTCTTAGATTGCTAGGCGACCATCAACTAGTTTCTCAGAGGATGATAAGCTGACAAAACATTGCTGCAACTCTGATACAAGTTTTATTTATAGACAAAATTAAAAAGCACTGCAGTGTTTGGGTGTTAGTCTACCAGAATGTGTATATGCCATACAAGCTGAAACTGATCGGTCAGTTCTTGTCACGTGACTCACAGTGCGCTCACGACATTCATTCAACTGGGTTGCATCTGAAAAACGCAATTACATCACACCGCGCACCTTCATTGGAATTAACGTTCTTGCACGAACTCTAGAAAAGACGCAATATGCCAACAGCCCCTAACAGGCCACCATCATTTGCGAAACTTTCCAAAGACGTCTGTTTCTTAGTTATTTTGCTGCATGTGGGTTAGATTTTGATGCTCAGGTGACCGAGATGTAAAGCCTGGTTTGTACTCGACGCGTCCGCTAGTTCGCTTAAGTGCGCACGGCGATTGTGACGTCATCGCGGTGTTATCGGAAGTTTGCTTTGGGTGCGCGCGAGATCATTTCGGCTGGCGGTGTGCACGGCATTTTTTGAGACCCGAGCGAACAGTGCGCGCACCGCCGCGTCTGGTTTGAGTTGAAATGAATCACTTTGAAGAGATTTTATCTGAAACAGGACGACTGCACAGACATCTTTATGATCCGTGATCATAGAGATAACCTGATGACCAATAATTCTTGGCTAGAAATTGCAACAGCCGTGGGAAAGGAGGAAAGTTTTGTTAAAAACCTGAAGGATAAGTTTGTTAAAGTCAAAAGAGGCCATGGCAAAAGTGGAGACCCAGGTACACAATTACTGAAATATGTTTTTCCACCAGTCACAGGTTTTACACTGACGTAAAACTGATTTTAAATGTAAAACTATTTAATAGTTACAAAACTATAATGAGGAACAAATAATTTTTTTGATAACTGGAAAGGAATATTTGAACCTTTTGGTTTACACTGATGCCCTGTTTTTCTGGGCTTTATTAGTGATAATGGTCAGGAATGTTACACCATTATTACCTTTTTAGCATAAGTAGAGGACAGAAACTAGCCAGACAGTAATGTGTGAATTGTGGAGCGGCTAAATCTAAAAAAACTAATCTAAAAAAACATCTGTATTTTTAAGTAAGTGTGCTTCTTTTTTTTTTTTTTTTGCTTTTATTCTTGCCTTAATAAAAACATATATTTGGAGAGCAACCCATGTTCTGTTGTCAATAATATTTTAATAAAATTGAATAGGTAAAACTGTCTGAGATATGAACAAAAGCCAGTGATGTATCAAATTTTGGTTAAAAAAACTTGAATGGTTATAAAGATCCTTATAATCATTAAATAATTTCTAAAAACTATAAAAAAATAATTAGTTTAAAAATATTGAATGATATTAATGACATGACGTAGTTCCGGAAACTTCCTACTTTTCTGTTTATCCGTCTGACTTTACGGTCAGTTTCTTTTGACCGCCCCCTTTCGTTTTAAAGAATATCACAACGGCGAACGCGGCAAGTATAAAAGCCTCGTCCGTTTCACGAGGTGCGCGCGCAGTCAGCGGAGGTGCGCGATCCGGCGCCAGGCGAAAGTATAAATCTAGCTTAAGCGAGAGAATACGACCATTTTTCAAAATAAAAGATCGTTCAAACTCAGATAATAAATAAAACGGAAATAATTAATGATTTCTTGTGCTGCCCAGTACAAATTGATTCACGGATTGGTACCGGTCCGTTGCCCGTCGGTTAAGGACCACTGGGTTAAGTAAATTAATCAGTTTTTACTAATTTAAGTGGATTGAATGTAAAACAGGCCAACGCAGTGGCGCAGTAGGTAGTGCTGTCGCCTCACAGCAAGAAAATCGCTGGGTCGCAGGTTCGAACCTTGGCTGGGTCAGTTGGCGTTTCTGTGTGGAGTTAGCATGTTCTCCCTGCGTTCGCGTGGGTTCGCGTGGTTTCCTCCACCACAGTCCAAAGACAGGTACAACTGGGTAAGCTGAAATTGTCCGTAGTGTATGAGTGTGAATGAGTGTAGATGTTTCCCAGAGATGGGTTGCGGCTGGAAAGGCATCCGCTGTGTAGAATCTTGCTGGATAAGTTGGCGGTTCGTTCCGCTGTGGCGACCCCGGATTAATAAAGGGACTAAGCCGACAAGAAAATGAATGAATGTAAAACACCCCACAAAGTTTAAGAATTGTGTTGGTTTAATTCATATTAAATATGGGTAACATTTTATTTTGATGGTCCATTTGAGTATTAGTAGACTGTCTACTTAATATCTGTTGATACTGACATTTAACAGTCCTTCAACAGACATTTAACTGACTATAAGAAACTTTGCAGTTACATGTCAACTTACACTAACCCTAACCCCAACCTAACAGTCTACTTATAATCTAATGATAATTAGTTGCAATGTAACTTAAATTCAACAAACGGACCGTCAAAATAAAGTGTGACCTAAATATGTAATGTAATGTGTATTTATATACCGCATTCATCGTGCGTCACAATCATGAGAGGAGTCTCTCCACACCACCACCAGTGTGCAGCATCCACTTGGATGATGTGACTGCAGCCACAGGACAACAGCGCCAGTGCTCCCACCTTACGCCAGCTACTGGTGGAGTGAAGAGACAGTGATGGAGCCAATTTGGTGGATAGGGAGGCCATGATCGGGAAGGGCCGATGGGGGGAATTTGGCTGGGATTTTTAATGACCACAGAGGGTCAGGACCTCGGTTTAACATCTCATCTGAAAGACGGTGCTCACTGACAGTATCGTGTCCCCTTCACTATACTGGGGCTTCAGGACTCACACAGGCCACAGGTTGTGCGCCCCCTGCTAGCCTCACTAACACCCCTTTCAACAGCAACCTAGTTTTCCCATGTGGTCTCCCATCCAGATACTGACCAGGCTCAGCCCTGCTTAGCTTCAGTGAGTAACCGCTCTTGGGCTGCATGGCTGTGGCATATAGTACAAGTAGTTTGAACAAGCAACAAAAGTCATTTTTTTGAGTGTACGATGTCAGATCGTTTTGTGAGATTATCTGTGCTTCGCTACACATAGACTGACATATGGAGCTAGGATCTCTCACATAATCTACATTACATGCGTTTCAGTGTGGGAACTCAAATGTTTCTCTCTCTCTCTCTGCTGTGAGAAACCTGGCCTGCCGCTGAGTGACGGGAAGTTTAGGGTCCCTGTGGAGCATTCCAGATTTACATATAAAATATGACCCACCGCAGTATAAAATAACAATTAAAACTCAGCAGCCTCTGGAAGTAACCCAGCTTCCCATTGCAGAGCAGAGAGGAAAGCTCAACGTGTTTAGGTGTTAGCATGGCTGCCTCAAAGCAAGAAGGTTGCAGGTTCAAGTTTCTGCTCAATTTGCATGTTCTCCTGTGTTTCAGTCTGAAGCGAATGCGATTATAGGCAGCACGGTGATGCAGTGGGTAGCACAATCGCCTTACAGCAAGAAGGTCGCTGGTTCGAGCCACAGCTGGGTCAGTTGGCGTTTATGTGTGGAGTTTGCATGTTCTCCCCGTGTTGGCGTTGGGTGCTCTGGTTTCTCCCACAGTCCAAAGACATGTGGTACAAGTGAATTGAATATGCTAAATTGGCTGTAGTGTGTGCAAGAGTGTGTGGGTGTTTCCCAGTGTTGAGTTGCGGCTGGAACCGCTCCATAAAACATGTGCTGGATAAGTTGGCGGTACATTCCACTGTGGCGACCCCTGATTAATAAAGGGACTAAGCTGAAAAGAAAATGAATGAATAACATGCAACATAGGGTAATCAGATCAAATAAATTGGCCATAGTGTGTGTGTGTGTGTGTGTGTGGGTGTGTGTGTGGGTGTTTCCCAGCACTGAGGGTTCTACCCATGGGACCAATGGGGATGTTAACAGATTCCTCTCTTTCTCTCGGAGTATATTTGTACTCTTGGCATGCACCAGGCATGTAAACTCTTGACAGTCCTGTGTGTTGCTAGTTTAGGTCTCACCTCTGACTGTGATGTGCAGGTTTACCAGGTGAGACATTCCTCATGAGCGTGTCGGTCCCCATAAGCTTACTCAGCACATAACAACCAGTGTGTTTCCTCACCTCGCTGGAATGAAGCTCTGTGTGTGAGAAAGATTTGAAAACTGCTGCGCGTATATTTCAGGATAAGTTCGGTCTTGCTGTAGATACAATAACAGAACGTTTAGCTGCTGAATGTAGTCAAATTGAAGTTGGCTGAGCAGTGTGTGGGACATGGCAAAATCACATACATTCAATGAAAGATTATGGCAAAAATGGACAAAAACATAGTTCAAAATTCTGCCTGCATGTGTGTAAAGATTTAACCAATGATATTGATGCTGTGTTCACACCAGACGCGGAAGAAGCATCTAGCGTGAGTGATTTACATGTTAAGTCAATGCAAACGAGCGGATAGACATCCTGCGGTGTGATACGCGCGAATGACATGCATGGCATGGTGCGGATGGCGCGATACGTGCGAATGGCATGGTGCGGATGGCGCAATACGTGCGAATGGTGCGGATGGCATGGTGCGATGCGCGCGAATGGCGCAGATGGCATGGTACGGATGGCGCGATACGTGCGAATGGTGCAGATGGCATGGTGCGATATGCGCGAATGGCGCAGATGGCATGGTACGGATGACGCGATACGTGCGAATGGTGCGGATGGCATGGTGCGATATGCAGGAATGGCACAGATGGCATGGTGCGCATGGCGCGATACGTGCGAATGGTGCGGATGGCATGGTGTGATACACGCGAATGGCACAGATGGCATGGTGCGGATGGCGCGATATGTGCGAATGGCATGGTGCGGATGGCGCAATACGTGCGAATGGTGCGATACGCGTGAATGGCGCAGATGGCATGGTACGGATGGCGCGATACGTGCAAATGGTGCGGATGGCATGGTGCGATACGCGCGAATGGCGCAGATGGCATGGTACGGATGGCGCGATACGTGCGAATGGTGCGGATGGCATGGTGCGATATGCGCGAATGGTGCGGATGGCATGGTGCGATACACGCGAATGGCACAGATGGCATGGTGCGGATGGCGCGATATGTGCGAATGGCATGGTGCGGATGGCGCAATACGTGCGAATGGTTGCGATACGCGTGAATGGCGCAGATGGCATGGTACGGATGGCGCGATACGTGCAAATGGTGCGGATGGCATGGTGCGATACGCGCGAATGGCGCAGATGGCATGGTACGGATGGCGCGATACGTGCGAATGGTGCGGATGGCATGGTGCGATATGCGTGAATAGCGCAGATGGCATGGGACGGATGGCACGATACGTGCGAATGGTGCGGATGGCATGGTGCGATATGCACGAATGGCACAGATGGCATGGTGCGCATGGCGCGATATGTGCGAATGGTGCGGATGGCATGGTGCGATATGCACGAATGGCACAGATGGCATGGTGCGCATGGCGCGATATGTGCGAATGGTGCGGATGGCATGGTGCGATACACGCGAATGGCACAGATGGCATGGTGCGGATGGCGCGATACGTGCGAATGGCATGGTGCGGATGGCGCAATACGTGCGAATGGCATGGTGCGATACGCGCGAATGGCGCAGATGGCATGGTACGGATGGCACGATACGTGCAAATGGTGCGGATGGCATGGTGCGATACGCGCGAATGGCGCAGATGGCATGGTATGGATGGTGCGATACGTGCGAATGGTGCGGATGGCATGGTGCGATATGCGCGAATGGCACAGATGGCATGGTGCGCATGGCGCGATACGTGCGAATGGTGCGGATGGCATGGTGCGATACACGCGAATGGCACAGATGGCATGGTGCGGATGGCGCGATATGTGCGAATGGCATGGTGCGGATGGCGCAATACGTGCGAATGGTGCGATACGCGCGAATGGCGCAGATGGCATGGTACGGATGGCGCGATACGTGCGAATGGTGCGGATGGCATGGTGCGATATGCGCGAATGGCGCAGATGGCATGGTACGGATGGCGCGATACGTGCGAATGGAGCGGATGGCATGGTGTGATATGCACAAATGGCACAGATGGCATGGTGCGCATGGCGCGATATGTGCGAATGGTGCGGATGGCATGGTGCGATACACGCGAATGGCACAGATGGCATGGTGCGGATGGCGCGATACGTGCGAATGGTGCGGATGGCATGGTGCGATATGCGCGAATGGCACAGATGGCATGGTGCGGATGGCGCAATACGTGCGAATGGTGCGGATGGCATGGTGCGATACACGCGAATGGCACAGATGGCATGGTGCGGATGGCGCGATACGTGCGAATGGCATGGTGCGGATGGCGCAATACGTGCGAATGGTGCGGATGGCATGGTGCGATATGCGCGAATGGCGCAGATGGCATGGTACGGATGGCGCGATACGTGCGAATGGTGCGGATGGCATGGTGCGATACACGCGAATGGCACAGATGGCATGGCGCGGATGGCGCAGTGCGAATTCAGCGTTTTGCGCGTTTGACGCGCAAATTGTTCGAATCACTCGAGTTGAAATATCTGAACTTCTGCGGACATTCGCGCCGCGTTAACCAATCAGGAGCTTGCTCTTGTGGGGGCGGGATTGTGACGTAGCACCTGTTGTTGGTGTCCCGGGGGAAAATCCTCCTGCAGACACCGACAACAGTTCATCAAACTGGGCTCTGCTCAGTCAGAAGCACCGCTGAAAGCCTCCGTCATCCAGGTTAAGTTTCTGGAGGAGTTTATGAGCTCACAGAGCTGGGTGCACCTCTGAAAGTATCTAGTGGACTCAGACACGGCTCCAAATGTATCGACGCTGTTTTACAGCCTTCATAAAAGCACATAAACACAGTTATTTTATCAATAAAATCCATGTTAGCCATTTAGCAACGGGGCTTCTGTCTGCCCGGTGACTGTAGCTTCGTTGCTCCCTGCCCATCACGCGAATCCGCATCTGTTCTGAAGTGAATTGGACGCGCGAATGAAGCGAGTAAACGCAAATGTTCACGAGTCTATTTACGCGCGAATAGCGCGATTTATCTGCGCGTTCCGCCTCTGGTGTGAACACAGCACAAAACATCAGAGTTTCATTATTCTGCATTATGTTCATAAAGGACTGATTCAATCTTATGGGTCATCAAAGGCACTTTATAGTAATAATGACCCTTGTAAAGTGACCCAAATCCAACATCGAGTCAACATCTTAAACCAACGCCATATTGACGGCAAATACTGACATTTATTCATCAGGTATGGCAACCAAAATCCAACATCTGACAGAAGTCATAGTGGTAACGTCATTAGATGTTGATATTTGTTGATTTTAGGTTGTGTTGTCATTCTGACATTGGACAGTCTGATGTTGAGTTCTGACGTCAACATGATTTTCATTTCCATACAAAATGCAACGTCATCACAACGCTCAGGAACAACTTCAATTATGTTGACATCTTGTGTCTTGAAGAATATTTAGTCCAATAGTATGTGCTGTCTTCATGGCAAAGAGAAAAGAAATCAGTCATTAGAAATGAGTTCTGGAAATTAGCTCAGAATATCCTCAAGCCCGGGGCTCCCTCCCGTTTAAGGGAGAGAGGGGAGTTTGAGCTAAGGTAGGTCTCGAGAACTCCCCTGCTTGTGAACGTGGTAGAAATAGCTGAGATATAGATGGCTAAGAGTTTGTGTTTAGATGCTACTTTGGAGTAGGGAATTTACTTATGATGTATGTCTTTGAACGGATGGGGGGAAAACCCACGTGAGCACGGGGAGAATGAGCAAATGCCGCACAGGAACTCTGACTGGCCCGGTGAGGGGTCGAACCAGTGGCGTTCTTGCTGTGAGGCAACAGTGCTAACCACTGGGCTGCCATGCCACCCTATCAGCAGAAGGGGTGGAAGGGGGGATTCTTCAAGATGAAGATGCCTGAAGTGGAAAACTCTGGTTATTTATAGTGAGTCAGAATTCGTCTGATTGGCGCAGTATGCGAAGCTGATGCGAGACCAGCCATGCTCAATCATAAGCACGTGATCTTTTCGAAATTAGTTTATAAATAAACCGCAATTCGGATCAGTTCCTTTATTAATCTAGGGTCACCACAGCTGAATGAACCGCCAACTTATCCAGCATATGTTTTACACAATGGATGCCCTTCCAGCTGCAAACCAGTACTGGGAAACATCCGAACACTCATTCACACACATACACTACGGCCAATTAAGTTCATCAATTCCCCTATAGCAGTGGTTCTCAACTGGTTTGGCCATGGGACCCACATTTTTACATGGTCATCAAGCCGCGACCCAAACTTTTAGGAACTATAATATAATTTTAGGAATTATTATTAATTTGTATGTTTGTTAACATACACAAATAGTGACAGATAAATCACAAGTCACCAATATTTACAAATAAACAATATTTTATTGCTGTCATTTAACAAAATGTATCAAATTATAGAAATATTACAAAGTAAGGGTAAGAAAAGGTTCAGTTAGCATGAACTAAACTGAACTGTTAATAAAACATTAACACTGATCCTGTTGAACAGAACAAATCAGCAAATTACAGTAAAATTATTAAAACAATCATAACCATTTTTACATCTAATATGACAGCAATTATGAACATCTGTTTCACTTAACAGTAATTTGGGAAGCTAATGAGATAACTGAGGATGTGCTTTACTCCTGATAAGAGTTTTAAAGTCTGGGGTGATGGTAGACCCGAAGATCGTGCTCCATGTCCAACCTGTTCCTTTGCTTTGACTTAAGCTGCACCAAGGAAGAGAAGCCACTTTCACACAAATACGTAGTGCTGAATGGTAGGATGGATTTGATCGCACGAATGGCAAGGGACGAATACTCAGAAAGCACTTCGCGGCACCAAAACTGGGAGAGGCTTACTTCACTGAATATATTTTTCATCGACTTATCACATGACAGCTCCACCAGCTGATTCTCTTTGTTGCTCGGCAATGTGACGCTTTCCACGTCGATTTCAAAGCGATTGCTTATCCACGGATCATCATCATGTTTATCGAGAAAGTAGTCGGTACGGTTGTTGCGGGCGCATTTCAAAATAAAAGTCCGGTATAACAAAATAAGTCAAAAATTAAACTTTTGTTGTTTTTTTGACCACACACTCCGCGACCCACTGAAAATGTTCCCGCGACCCACTCTTGGGTCGCGACCCACCAGTTGAGAAACACTGCCCTATAGCACATGTGTTTGGACTGTGGGGGAAACCGGAGCACCCGGAGGAAACCCACGCCAACATGGGGAGAACATGCAAACTCCACATAGAAATACCAACTGATCCTGACTCGAACCAGCGACCTTCTTGCTGTTAGGCAATAGTGCTAACCATTCAGCCACCGTGTCACCCTGAACAAAATCTTCTTTCCGTTAAACAGAAATTGGGGAAAATATATACAGGGGGGCTAATAATTCTGACTTCAACTGCATGTGTGTGTTATATGTCTGTGTGGGTGGACAGGAAAAGATCGGGGCACAACTGAGAGAGAAAGAAGATATGGATTAGCATGTGGAAACTTTGTTCATAGCTCATCTTCCAGTGCTATGACCTCTTTTGTTCTTTTCTTTTTTAAGAGTAAATTACCTGTGCGGGGCTCTTCATCTCCTCGGTGGATGCCTGTGGGTTTGGTAACCGGATGAGCAGGGCTGATCCTGCCGCAGACGGAGAGTTGCTGACAGCTGATGCTTTTCCCAAGCGTCTACAGGCTGCAGCCTCTGTTACTCTGTCAACTCTAATCCTCTTCACAATACATGGCCATTTTCACTGCACATTTTGAGCTTTTTTTGTTGTTGTTATGGATGTATTGTATTATCTATTTTGCCCAATTTCCACACTATTGGTCCAGTGTCTCCATCTCTAGCTGAACCTGGTTGATTTCCCAGCATCCCCATATCCCAGACTGATGTTCTCCCCATGTTGGCGTGGGTTTCCTCCAGGTGCTCCGGTTTCCCTCACAGTCCAAAGACATTCGCTAAGTGAATTAGATAAACTAAATTGGCTGTCGTGCATGAGTGTGTGTGTGAATGCGAGAGTGTATGGGTGTTTCCCAGTACCGGGTTCCAGCAGTAAGGGCATACGCTGGGCAAAGCATATGCCGGAATAGTTGGCGGTTCGTTCCGCTGTGGCAACCCCTGATAAATCAAGGTCTAAGCCGAAGGAGAATTAAGGAATGAATTGTTTTATTTCGAGTCAGAGGGGGTAATCTGTGGATACCCCAGATAGCAAAATACACTCGGGCCAGTTCCGGCTAGATTCTCGCCTGCCAGAGACTTACTGTACCCCTCGGCCCGACTCTGTCTGCTGTACTCGGGGCAGATGCACTCCTGCACGATTCTGGCCATAGTCAATCGAGCCGACGCTGCCGCACCCGATAGTGTTGCCACCTGTCTTTTAAAATCAATACGGGACGGGTTTTGTCTGGTATTTTTATCATTTTTTTTAAAGTAGCTTTTCATGCAAATCATCCCACACGCATTTTATGAAGATGCCCCATTTCCTACTTTTGATTGGCCAATACTTGATGTCATCGTTGGTTTGATTGGTCTTTGTCCAGTGAGGAGGGCGGGTCTTTTAAGCAGAGTCTGTCAAGTCTTGACAGAGCGTAGCCTAATGGCAGATGCTTCTCCAGGTAACCCCCGCGTCTTAAAGTTTCAGTTTAAACGCAAGCTGCAATAAATAATAATAGATACAATAGGCGACGCGGTGGCGCAGTAGGTAGTTTGAAACCATTTCAAACGTGATCCATTTAGAAGAATGGCTAAGTGTGGCATGGTCCTAGCTGGTGAATGAGTTACAGATACAAAATTGCTGGCCATTCTAAATAGAAAAGTGGCCAAGGAACATCGCTCTGCAAAATTGCCCAGTAACATTGCTAAAAAAGTCACCTTGTGTATCCTCAGCATGAGAGGACTCATTCTGTTCGTTATTTTGATGAATAGAAAGTTCAGCAGAACAGCCCTGACATGAAACGTAAGATTTCTATATAGGATCAGATGACAGCATTTGAGCCCATCTATCAGTTCTGTGGTGAGATGTATTGGTGAAGGGTCATGAGGTCAGAGCGAGGCAAAGAGGTAGCAATAACCATCTCCCCTTTAACCCTGTTCTACCTTGTCTGTGTAAGGAAGCAATTAAACGGCACTCCATCTTTTGGTGTTGATGAATGCTCTGTACTCGGATACCAGTAGGGAGCCAAGTGTGACCTGAAGAACCCGCTCGGCTTGTGGTCAAGAACGCCGCACCTCGCTTCCAAAGATTAATAGCGTATAATGGGTCGCACCCAGTTTGCTGAGATTAATAGCACGTAACGACTCGCGCCAGCCTCCAAGATTAATGGCACATAATGGTTTGCATTGCTGAACGTAATCGAGCTGTCAGTGGTGGCTTTGAGCAATTGCAGAGCCAACATCGTTTTTCATTTGTCCCCTAAAAAGTCCTTCGGAACTCTTATAATTCCCAAGTTTGCCAGGCCTCCAGGGATCTGCTGTGTGTCTCAAGACCTCCAGTGCTTCCTGGTGTGTGTTTAAGTATGTGTGTGTGCTGTTAATCTTGCACATATCTGTGACCGGTGGTTCAGGACACCCACTCTCACAGACTTTGTCTGTGTACACTCCTACACTGTAAAATAAATCCTGGTTGCCTTATAATTTTAAGCTAAATAAAATTAACCGTATGTGTCCATTGAACTTATATCATGTTAAACTGACTTAAAAAAGCTTGTGTAACTTCTAAAATTAAGTTAGAACATGATTAACTTAGTTTAATAAATTACAATGACCTAAAAACATAAGGACTAATTGATCATATCATTTTTACAGTGTAGAAATAAAAATTCTAAAGATTCTAGAATTCTAAAGTTCTAAAGATTATAGAATTCTAAAGTTGAAAGATTCTAGAATTCTAACATTCTAAAGATTCTAGAATTCTACAGTTCTAAAGATTCTAGAATTCTACCTTTCTAGACATTCTAGAATTCTAAAGTTCTAAATATTCTAGAATTCCAACATTCTAAAGATTCTAGAATTCTACAGTTCTAAAAATTCTAGAATTCTACAGTTCTAAAAATTCTAGAATTCTAACATTCTAAAGATTCTAGAATTCTACAGTTCTAAAAATTCTAGAATTCTACAGTTCTAAAAATTCTAGAATTCTAACATTCTAAAGATTCTAGAATTCTAACATTCTAAAGATTCCAGAACTCTACAGTTCTAAAGATTCTAGAATTCTACCTTTCTAGAGATTCTAGAATTCTAAAGTTCTAAATATTCTAAAGATTCTAGAATTTTAACATTCTAAAGATTCTAGATTTCTACAGTTCTAAAGATTCTAGAATTCAAAAAATCTAAAGATTCTACAGTTCTAAAGATTCTAGAATTCTAAAGTTGAAAGATTTTAGAATTCTAACATTCTAAAGATTCTAGAATTCTACAGTTCTAAAGATTCTAGAATTCAAAAAATCTAAATATTCTAGAATTCTACAGTTCTAAAGATTCTAGAATTCTAAAGTTGAAAGATTCTAACATTCTCTAAAGATTCTAGAATTCTACAGTTCTAAAGTTTCTAGAATTCTAACGTTCTAAAGATTCTACAATTCAAAAAATCTAAAGATTCTAGAATTCTACAGTTGTAAAGATTCTAAAACTCTAAAGTTGAAAGATTCTAGAATTCTAACATTCTAAAGATCTAGAATTCTAGAGTTCTAAAGATTCTAGAATTCAAAAAATCTAAAGATTCTAGAATTCTACAGTTCTAAAGATTCTAGAATTCTAAAGTTGAAAGATTCTAACATTCTCTAAAGATTCTAGAATTCTACAGTTCTAAAGATTCTAGAATACTAACGTTCTAAAGATTCTAGAATTCTAACATTCTAAAGATTCTAGAATTCTACCTTTCTATAGATTCTAGAATTCTAAAGTTCTAAAGATTCTAGAATTTTAACGTTCTAAAGATTCTAGAATTCAAAAAATCTAAAGATTCTACAGTTCTAAAGATTCTAGAATTCTAAAGTTGAAAGATTTTAGAATTCTAACATTCTAAAGATTCTAGAATTCTACAGTTCTAAAGATTCGAGAATTCAAAAAATCTAAATATTCTAGAATTCTACAGTTCTAAAGATTCTAGAATTCTAAAGTTGAAAGATTCTAACATTCTCTAAAGATTCTAGAATTCTACAGTTCTAAAGATTCTAGAATTCCAACGTTCTAAAGATTCTACAATTCAAAAAATCTAAAGATTCTAGAATTCTACAGTTGTAAAGATTCTAAAATTCTAAAGTTGAAAGATTCTAGAATTCTAACATTCTAAAGATCTAGAATTCTAGAGTTCTAAAGATTCTAGAATTCAAAAAATCTAAAGATTCTAGAATTCTACAGTTCTAAAGATTCTAGAATTCTAAAGTTGAAAGATTCTAACATTCTCTAAAGATTCTAGAATTCTACAGTTCTAAAGATTCTAGAATACTAACATTCTAAAGATTCTAGAATTCTACAGTTCTAAAGATTCTAGAATTCTACAGTTCTAAAGATTCTAGAATTCTAACGTTCTAAAGATTCTACAATTCAAAAAATCTAAAGATTCTAGAATTCTACAGTTGTAAAGATTCTAAAATTCTAAAGTTGAAAGATTCTAGAATTCTAACATTCTAAAGATCTAGAATTCTAGAGTTCTAAAGATTCTAGAATTCAAAAAATCTAAAGATTCTAGAATTCTACAGTTCTAAAGATTCTAGAATTCTAAAGTTGAAAGATTCTAACATTCTCTAAAGATTCTAGAATTCTACAGTTCTAAAGATTCTAGAATACTAACATTCTAAAGATTCTAGAATTCTACAGTTCTAAAGATTCTAGAATTTAACATTCTAAAGATTCTAGAATTCTAACATTCTAAAGATTCTAGAATTCTACCTTTCTATAGATTCTAGAATTCTAAAGTTCTAAAGATTCTAGAATTTTAACGTTCTAAAGATTCTAGATTTCTACAGTTCTAAAGATTCTAGAATTCAAAAAATCTAAAGATTCTACAGTTCTAAAGATTCTAGAATTCTAAAGTTGAAAGATTTTAAAATTCTAACATTCTAAAGATTCTAGAATTCTACAGTTCTAAAGATTCTAGAATTCAAAAAATCTAAATATTCTAGAATTCTACAGTTCTAAAGATTCTAGAATTCAAAAAATCTAAAGATTCTAGAATTCTACAGTTCTAAAGATTCTAGAATTCAAAAAATCTAAATATTCTAGAATTCTACAGTTCTAAAGATTCTACAATTCAAAAAATCTAAAGATTCTAGAATTCTACCTTTCTATAGATTCTAGAATTCTACAGTTCTAAAGATTCTAGAATTCTAAAGTTGAAAGATTCTAACATTCTCTAAAGATTCTAGAATTCTACAGTTCTAAAGATTCTAGAATTCTAAAGTTCTAAAGATTCTAGAATTCTACAGTTCTAAAGATTCTAGAATTCTAAAGATTCTAATATTAGTTGAGTTTTCAAACAATTAAGTTACCGAGCAATTGCTAAAAGTTTTGGTAAAGACTATTTTAATAATCTAAAGAATCTTCTCCATTATATACACAGAAATGCTCAAATCGAATTGGTGTGATGTCATCTGCAACCACTCTAGGAAAAAACTAAGTCTACTTGGGATGTTCAAAACAACTTGCCAAGGCAAACCTTTGAGAAAGTTCACTCTGACAAGTAAACACCTCGAAACTGAATATATGCATGGAACGTTCTTAAGCCAGCTGGAAAACATCCAGAGAAGCATCAGTCATTGCTGTAGCCATTTCTTCATTTTTCTGAGGTCGCTTTAACTTTATGATTATTGTGATACTTGAGCTCTGCTAGGATGGTACTTGTTTCTCATGGATACTTCTGTAAAAATCTTCATAAATCCTCAGTGATATTTCCCAAAAAATGTCTCTCAATCACATTCTCGTGGTTTTATTAGTCAACGAAAATGTCAGTATATTTTTATTATAGTTGTCGTCATCATCACTTACTTTTTATTTAGTTTTCTTCTAAGGGTGTCACAGTGGCGCAGTGGGTAGCACAATTGCCTCACAGTAAGAAGGTCACTGGTTCGAGCCCTGACTGGGTCAGTTGGCATTAATAAGTAAACTTGGCCGTAGAGTATGTGTGTGAAGGAGTGTGCTGGGTTGCGGCTGGAAGGGCATCCACTGTGTAAAACATGCTGGATAAGTTGGTGGTTCATTTCGCTGTGGTGACCCCTGATTAATAAAGGGATTAAGCCTAAAAGAAAATGAATGAATGAATAGTTAATATTAATAATAATACATTTTATTTGTAATGCGCTTTTCTTAAACTCAAAGCGCGACAAGGTAGAATACTAACAATATAAGGCAAGCAAAACAGCACAACAATAAAAAGATGCAATAAAACAGTAAGAATAAGAACCATAAAGTATAAAGTAGAAAATTGTTCGTCAAGAAAATTATGACGAAAAATTTTTGTCAACGAAAAACACACAAACACACACATCTTTTGCATTTCGCCTGAATTGTTAAAACACCTTTCAAAATGTCTTTTCAAATACAAACAATAATGAAAAATCAAACCCAATTAGAATTTTTTTATGACGGACAAAAGTTTCAGAGGCAACGCAGTGGCGCAGTAGGTAGTGCTGTTGCCTCACAGCAAGAACGTCGCTGGGTTGCAGGTTCGAACCTCGGCTGGGCTGGGTCAGTTGGCGTTTCTGTGTGGAGTTTGCATGTACTCCCTGCGTTTGCGTGGGTTTCCTCCGGGTGCTCCGGTTTCCCCCACAGTCCAAAGACATGCAGTACAGGTGAATTGGGTAAGCTAAATTGTCCATAGTGTATGAGTGTGAATGAGTGTGTGTGGAAGTTCCCAGAGATGGGTTGCGGCTGGAAGGGCATCCGCTGCGTAAAATCGTGCTGGATAAGTTGGCGGATCATTCCGCTGTGGCGACCCCGCAAGGGACAAAGCCGACAAGAAAATGAATGAATGAATGAAAAGTTTCAGAGGCAGTGTGTCAATATGATGCGGGTTGAATTAAAATTTTCAGTGTTTAAAAACTACGGACAAATATTCGGTGTGCAATAACCTTAAAGGGCCATAAAACCCCCCCTCTTTCGGTTCAAGTCTATCTCAGAATTCTTTCAAAAATGCTCCGAGATGGGAGCAGAGGGAGGAGTGGGCATGGCCGGCAGAGCAGGCGGAAAAGAGGGGAGCGAACAACTGTTGTCAATAGGCTCACAAAATGAGACACAAACCGTGAGGAGACCCATGATTTTATAGTTTACAGATTAAATACAAAGAAATAAACAGTAATTTAATTCCCTGCTACATTTGTTATTCGTAATCTCATATACACATAATCACAATTTGCTAAATCATTAAAAAGATAATCGTGTTTATATAAACACTATTAATGAGGAGGACTTCTCTCCTCCTCAATCCCCGGGTCTCAATGCAGACACAGTGGATAGCAATGCAGCAGGTCTCTTGTCCTGTCTATTCCAACCATTAGCGCTGCTGGTAATCTGGAGATTTTAAACATAGGCGAACACAGCAGCATGGATATAGGCGATGTGTCTGAATGGTAACAAACTCAACTGATAAAAGCCATTCTCCAATTCTCCAATTCAGTAAATAATCTTCTTTTTGGTCTGCACCAAAAAGACAGAACCACCCTAAGTCGCCAAGTGCATTTCAGACCATGCATTTAAATCCGGCCAGCAAGAAGCAGATACCATCTTTGATGTGCATGAACTATGGGCTACAAAAGCAAACACGGGCATGTCTAGCATTTTTGCCATTTTGTACAAAGCACAGAGTCTGAAAAATGCTCCGCAGAGCAAATGACCACCCAAAATAAATGACTCTCTCCTTGATCTCCTTGCATCCGCTTTCTACAAATAGAGAGGCCCAATTATAGCCGCAATGAGCCTGCTGTTTACCAAAGCTTTATCTCCATCTCATACACTGAGGCTTGGATGACGCTCAACGGCTCTGGCTGTGACATATATGGGAATCAGCTGAGTGACTTTTAGGAGAGACTGCGGACAAACCGTCTCACGTTACGAGCTCCAGCACGCACACTCAAACAAAGAGGAGAGACCCAGCCCTGCGCACCAAATGTAGTCACTGATGTGCATGTAATTATGGCGTGCAGAAACACTGAAACTACATGCTTGCACATGCTTGACACACTCTATACTGCCATTTATTTAGTGAGGCCAAGCAAATCAATAAAACTCTAGAGCGTCCATGTACAATGTGTTTTTAATTCCATAAAGCGTTTCTTGATTTGCAGCCAAGAAACCCAACTGTCCCTGTCTATCAGTCCAGAGGGTTTAATCGAGGTTAAACCTGCCAACCCATCCAATGTGTGTGCGTGTGTGTGGCAAGCAGCCCTCCCTTATACACTAAACAATGTGCTGCCTTTCTCTCTGCCAACATGGATACACTATAGCTGGTGTCTCAATGCCACAGGCAGTGTGCACTGATACCACACTAATGCCCTACAAGAGCAAGATCAAAACAGACCACTGCACAAGCTTAGAGCCTTGGTGGTCTCGTAACTCGGCACACACACAGTCAAGTACACACTTCTTCAGTGTGTTTATTAAATCGGCCAGTAATCTTACTTCTGAGGTCAGATCTTTCGGAGCATGACAGGGGCAGGATAGACTAGTTGATTTATGCAGTTTCAAAGATCTGGCCAATGAAGTTGCTTGTTAGTAGTGATTGCTGAAGAATTGCTCTTACGACACTTCTCAAAAATAATTACTTATTAATTGCTTATGCTTTATGTCAAACAAATAACACACACTGACCGGCCACTTTATTAGGTACACCTGTCCAACTGCTCTTAAATGCAAATTTCTAATCAGCCAATCACATGGCAGCAGCTCACTGCATTTAGGCATGTAGACATGGTCAAGATGATCTGCTGCAGTTCAAACCGAGCATCAGAATGGGGAAGAAAGGGGATTTAAGTGACTTTGAATGTGGCATGGTTGCTGGTGCCAGACGGGCTGGTCTGAGTATTTCAGAAACTGCTGATCTACTGGGATTTTCACGCACAACCATCTCTAGGGTTTACAGAGAATGGTCTGAAAAAAGAGGAAATATCCAGTGAGTGGTAGTTCTGTGGGCGCTAATGCCTTGTTGATGCCAGAGGTCAGAGGAGAATGGCCAGACTGGTTCCAGCTGATAGAAACGCAACAGTAATTTAAATAAGCACTCGTTACAACCGAGGTCTGCAGATGAGCATCTCTGAACACAACACGTCCAACCTTGAGGCAGATGGGCTACAGCAGCAGAAGACCACACCGGGTGCCACTCCTGTCAGCTAAGAACAGGAAACTGAGGCTACAATTCACACAGACTCACCAAAACTGGACAATAGAAGATTGGAGAAACGTTGCCTGGTCTGATGAGTCTCCATTTCTGCTGCAACATTCGGATGGTCGGGTCAGAATTTGGTGTCAACACCATGAAAGCATGGATCCATCCTGCCTTGTATCAACGGTTCAGGCTGTTGGTGGTGGTGTAATGGTGTGGGGGATATTTTCTCTGCACACTTTGAGTCCATTAGTACCAATTGGGCATCGTGTCAACACCACAGCCTACCTGAGTATTGCTGCTTAGCATGTCCATCCCTTTATGACCGCAGCGTGAACAGTCATAAAGCGTGAATCATCTCAGACTGGTTTCTTGAACTTGACAATGAGTTCACTGCACTCAAATGGCCTCCACAATCACCAGAGCTCAATCCAATAGATCACGTTTGGGATGTGGTGAAACGGGAGATTCACGTCATGGATTTGCAGCCGAGAAATCTGCAGCAACTGTGTGATGCTATCATGTCAATATGGAGCAAAATCTCTGAGGAATATTTCCAGTAGCTTGTTGAATCTACGCCACGAAGGCAAAAGGGAGTCCAACCTGGTACTAGTAAGATGTACCTAATAAAGTGGCCGGTAAGTGTATAGTAAGTTTAAAAGTATGAGAGAAATACAGTACTGTTTTTAAAAGGGATGACAGAATGGTAAAACAAGGGAGAATCCCTGGTAAAACAGGTGGTATAATGTACATACATTTTATAGTATTACTGACAAAATTTACAAGAGCAAAATTGACAGTTCATTCATTCATTCATTTTCTTTTCGGCTTAGTCCCTTTGTTTATCAGGGGTCGCCGCAGTGGAATGAACCGCCAACTTATCCAGCATATGTTTTACGCAGAGGATGCCCTTCCAGTCGCAACCCAACACTAGGAAACACCCTTGCACTATCCCTCATACACATACACTATGACCAATTTATCTTATTCAATTCACCTATAGCGCATGTCTTTGGATTGTGGAGGAAACCTACGCCAACATGGGGAGAACATGCAAACTCCACACAGAAATGCCAACTGACCCAGCTGGGGCTCGAACCAGCGACCTCCTTGCTGTGAGGCGATCGTATCACACACTGTCCCACTGTGACGCCCGCAAAATTGCCAGTAATACTGTAAGTTTAACAGCATGTTTTTACAGTGTAGCTGAGGACTATTTTCAGCAGCTGCATAATCATTGCGTTTGCCTCGGCCGTGGTACTACAGCAAAGTTTCTTGATCATTACGCTAAAATGAGAGGATAGTTCCTAGCCAGATTGACCAACTTTTGATGGTCACAGTACATGAAGTAACTACAGAAGAGTCAAGCTTTAAATAGAAAATGTTTTAGCCAAATGTCTAATCTGATTCATTCAATCAGATTCATGCTAAGCTAAGCTAAAATTGTTTCTGCCAGACCAGGGGCCTCATGTATCAACGCTGCGTACTCAAAAAAATTTGCGTACGCCAGGTTTCACACTCACGTTTGGATTTACGTGAGAATGTCTATTGTGTACGTGTATTTCTTGTGTGTGTTTGTTTTATTTCCATTGACGACTCTGAGGCATTTATGTTAAATTGCACACTAAAAAGTATCGCACCAACACATGTGGAAAACATTGCTATTAATTTATAATTGATAAAAGTGGTTAATTCACACAATTATTTTTTTTTTTTACCAATTATGTGATTTAGAACATATAAAAGCATTTGCAAATGTATACAATATTGTGGCAAGGTAGCCTTGGTCAACCCATGATTCATTCATCCTCACAAACGCGCGATGGGTGTCTTCTTGGTGAGTGATGTATTTAAAGATATTATTCCAGCTAAGTGTTTTTTATTTTATTTTATTTTATTTTATTGAGCGTAATTTTTTAACTGCATATCAGGAGGCCGCGGTTAAATATCAAGGACGTGGCTGTTAACCCCCCTCAACAACCCACAAAACTAACCAAGAGCGCAGATACAATGATGCCCATTCTCACACTCGGTCAGCGGGCAATTGGGCAGCTGAAATGTCGGTGGCGCTGATTTGATAAGAGCGGAGGGGTGCTGCTATACCACCCTAAAGCCGCAGTCACACTGGACTTTTCCCTCCATAGACTTCCATTCATACGCACGCGAATGCGTCAGACCGGAAACACAGGGTCATGCATCGACTTTCGCATTCCGCTGCGGTGCAAAGTTCAAGCTTGGTGAACTCTGACCAGCAAAATCGCATCACTTGACTGCGTGTTTTATCCAGGATCAAAACATGACCTCTCTGAACAGAAATTACTGTAAAAAATGGCCGTGATTTCAACGGTAAAAAACTGTAAAAATGCAACAGTACAAATCCGTAACCTGGTTAACAGTATGTTTCCTTAATATATACGGCGAATAACCGTAAATTGACTTTCCCAGAATTCCCTGCATGGCACATCACTTTTTATGCTTTTTGTTGACATTACTATCGATCTTTTTAGTTGTTTCCCCATCAGTAATGTATATTAGTGAGTTTTGTTACATCTAATGTTTATAAACAATGTTTATTTCATGACTTTAATCTTATGCGTGTTACCATACTGGTGTTTAGTAGCTGTGTGAATGACACTGAGCACCTTCTTTACACTGATACACTTTTCTGATTGTGGGAAAAGTTGTTTGTGATGAGCTTTGGTTCGTTATGTATGAACTTTCTCATCACCACCTGCATATGGCTGTGTTATCATGTCTATCTGTGTAACAAAAGATGTGTAGATGTTGCTAATTTAAAATACAGACATTTTACCTCTATAAATTAATAAAATACGGTAGTTTGCTGTAAAAATGAGAATTTACTTTTACAGTTTGTACTGTTTTTTTTATGGTTAAATACTGGCAACCACAGCTGCCGTTGTTTTACCGTAAATTTTACGGATTTATTTTTTACAATGTGGAGCGATCGCTCGCTTTTTTAAATGTCTAATCATCTTGTTTAATCCCGCCCCTTTTCGCAGCGCCGTACGACAGAATTTCAAACTCTAGTGTGGCTTTACAAAGGCTGCGTCCGAAACCGCATACTTCCATACTATACAATACGCTTAAATCAGTATGCGAGCCGAGTAGTATGTCAGAATTCTTAGAATTCGAAAATAAGTATGCGAAAAGTACCCGGATGACTTACTACTTCCGGCGAGATTCTGAAGTGCGCATCCCATGGACGCTGCGCTATCCCATGATGCCCCGCGAGAGAATTTATGAATGGACGTGAAGCGACGCAACTGACGCAGGTAGGTCACGTGACCATGACAAAATGGCGGATGTAGTACGTCCGAATTCCATTCATACTTCTTACATTCATACTGTATAGAACGTACTTTTCCAACGGCCGAGTCGTACGTTTAAATTCAAATGCAGTACCTACTGAGTAGTAGGCGGTTTCGGACGCAGCCAAAGTGTTTCTCTATTACATGGGTGACCAACCCTGTTCCTGGAGATCAACCTTCCTGCAGATTTCAGCTCCAACCCTGATTAAACACACCTGAACCAATTAATTAGAACCTGAGGAGCGCTTGATAATTGCAGGCAGGTGTGTTTGATATGGGCTGCAACTGAAAACTGCAGGAACTTTACATCGGACCATTTCTTTTTTAATTCACTCACAGAGCGCTGTTCAGACCCCTACCCTGCTGAAAAATCCATCTTAAACCAGCCTAAAATGGTTGGCTGGTTTTAGCTGGTCGACCAGCCTGGTTTTAAAGGGGTTTTAGCCATTTCCAGGCTGGTTTCCAGCCATTTACAGCCTGGCCTTAGCTGGTCAGGCTGGGAGTTGACCAGCTAAAACCAGCTTGACCAGCCAAAACCAGCTATGTCCAGCTTAAACCAGGCTGGCCATGCTGGTTTTAGCTTGTTTAAGCTGGTCATTTTCCAGCCTGACCAGCTAAGACCAGCCAACCAGCTTAGGCTGGTTTACCCTGGTTTTTTCTTCAGGGTATGCAATGTTTTAGTATGAATTCAATGCAAGTCTTTGTACATGAGGCCCCTGGATGTCACCTGAAAGGATTTAAAAAGATAAAACTCAACTGTTAAACCTTAGGTGACTTGTAAAATGAGCCTTTTTCCAAAAAAAAAAAAAAAGAGGAGTGTTCCTTTAATGGAGCTGTAATGGAGGTAAAACCCAGTACTATACAAATGCTGTTTCTTTTGTAAATCAGGCCCAAAACAGAACTTAGATGTTATGTAAAACACCAGACGCTCTAGAATAATAAGCCCAGTGTTAACACACTCCACAAACCTGTACATTTCAGAATGTCTCAATGCTATGTTTGCTAGCTAATGTTATCGAATACTTCCACATTAGCACATATCCTCATAGTCTCATAACTCAGACGCAGTGAGACTGGCCGACTCCGGCACTGACAGATGTTAGTGGTGCATCCTGGGTGGTTTTCTGAGGGCGTAGTACCTGCTGGCTGCCTGTACGGAGCTGACACTATCTCTACTCGCAATGATGGACGCTACCTGTATGTCTCACTGGGTGGCTTGAGGTGGTGAACTCGCAAACTCTTCTTCAGGCTGCAGTGACTGACAAGGAGAGAACGCCTCCCGGGCACAGGTGTGAGTAATGGGTGGGAAAGCGATATTGAAAGTTGAAACTTAGCAAAGGAGGCTTCCAAAATGTTAACAAACCTCTGTTTATAAGATGCTAAACAATAGTAATTTAGTTTCTGTTTAGTATATAATGTGGTCACACTTTATTTTGATGGTCCATTTGTTTAATTTAAGTTACATTGCATCTGCATGCCAACTAATTCTCATTAGATTATAAGTAGACTGTTAGGTTAGGGTTAGGTGACATGTAAGTTTCTTATAGTCAGTTAAATGTGTGTTGAAGGAGCACAGATATTAAGCAGACAGTCTACTAATACTCAAATGGACCATCAAAATGAAGTGTTACCCAGCTAAATTCTGCTTTGTGTAATAGTAGATTTCACATGATGAGGAGTGACAAACATCTACTGTTGCTAACACGAAAATATAACGGCTGTCATCACTTGCCCTTATGCCGTTCTAAGCCCGCATGACATTCGTTCCTTCAATTGAACACAAAAGGAGACATTTTAGAGAATGTGTTGGTCCATACCATTGAATAGCATTTATTCACCCTTGTGTATTGTTCCAACTGACTACCCTTTGGTTATGTTGGGGGCTGTTTTTGCCCCATTGACTTCCATTATAATCCAACGCAATCTCACGGCAATTCGTAACTTTTTGATTTAGTGGCTAATTCGTATGAATTCGTACGATCTAATTCGTACAATTTAGTACGATTTGCTCATCGCCCAATGACAGTTGGGGTTAGGGGTGGGGTTAGGTGCCACGCCTCCTTTTTAAAATTGTACATTTTCGTACGACTGAACTCGTACGAATTCGTACGAATTAGCCACTAAACTGACAAAACGTAAAATACTTACGTTTCCTCGTGAGATCAGGCTGTATAATCTCATTTTTTTGATTGCTAAGCCATGACAGCATATAATCATGCATTCTTTCGCATTCTTATTCTTTTGGGAAGAGGTAAAACTTTCAACTTTTACTGTCGACCCTCAGGTGGCAGCATTAACCCTTTAGATAGGCCTGTGCAAAAAAAGTTTCCGGCTTTTATCTAGAGTTCAGTGGAGTAAAACTGCAGATTATTTGTTTACTATGTATTGTTTACTATGTTCCCTGCTGAAAAATCCAGCTTAAACCAGCCTAAGCTGGTTGGCTGGTTTTAGCTGGTCGACCAGCCTGGTTTTAGAGGGGTTTTGGCCATTTCCAGTTGGCTGGGAGTTGACTAGCTAAAACCAGCTTGACCAGCCAAAACCAGCTATGTCCAGCTCAAACCAGGCTGGTTAAGCTGGTTTTAGCTGGTTTAAGGTGGTCATTTTCCAACCTGACCAGCTAAAACCAGGCTGGAAATGTCTGGAAACCAGCCTGGAAATGGCCAAAACCTCTCTAAAACCAGGCTGGTCGACCAGCTAAAACCAGCCAACCAGCTTAGGCTGGTTTAAGCTGGATTTTTCAGCAGGGAATTCTGAGGGCTGTGCTGCTTATTTAGATTTTCTCAGACATATCAATGTAAGTGCACAAAGGTCTCTCTCACACACTCACGCTATATATATAACCATATCATTTTAAGCCAGAAATTAAGCGTTTTTTTTGCTCTGCAACTGATGACCAACACTAAAAATGACAAATTTGACCTCTTCCCAACAGGGGAAACCAGCAACAACCAAGAATGCATGATTGTATGCTGTCAATGCTTTACAATCATAAAATGACATTATAATGGAAGTCAATGGGGCAAAAAGAGGCCCCAACATATTGAAAGGGTAGTCAATTTGCCCAGAGTGTATTGTTGAAATTTTCAAAGCATTTTCCCGAAGTATGTCAAAATGAGATTAGTCAGCGAAAGTCATTCAGCTAGCTGAAACACAGAGGAAGCTGTGGCCAAACTAAGACTCAAGAGTGAAGGAAAACATCCCCGACAACACGCAGGGTTTAAGGCTGAAATAAAAGTGTTGTTGACAACATTTCGACAAGATTTGATCATGACACTGACATAACTACATCGCTTCCAGATTAGAAGAGATATTTCAATGCTCTCGGATGGGTTGGGATCTTATTTGAGACAAGCTACACTTCTGAAAAACAAGCACTTCATTGTACTGAATATTCGCTGCGGCGTACTTGAAATTTGAAAAGTGTATTTTGATCAGTTCAAACCTCCCAGCAGACACACAACGTCATAAGACATTAATATTAGGTTAGGCCAGCGTCTAAGGACTATGTTATTTAGATGACTTGAAATGGCATTGATATTTGGTTGATTTTAGGTTGTGTTGGAAATAGGCATGGGCCGGTATAAGATTCTGATGGTATGATAACCATGCATAAATTTATCACGGTTGCGCGGTATTATGATTACTGCTTTAAAACATGCTCTTTTTGAATGTCTTTAAAACTTTTTCCCCATTGAACACAATATATTTTTTATAAGAAACTTTTAAAATATTTTGGAGCAGCAAACATGTCAGGCTAAATAATTCAAATGAATCATTGACTTGTGCTGTTTTCGTTAGCTTTAAAAACACAGATTTTTATTTATTTTTTTTTTTTTACAATTTAATACAGCATCTTTGGATATCTTTTTTGCTAAAGATATTGTTGTCTTAAGCCAAAAAAAAATTGTACATTAGGAAAGGAAAAGCAGTAAATTTAAATGGTTTTAAAAACCTTGATTTTTCCAAACCGCGGTATACCTTGAAAATGGTTATTGTCCCATGCCTACTTGGAAAGGGACCAAAATCCAACATTAAGTCAACATCTTAAATCAACGTCATGTTGACATCAAATACTGACATTTATTCATCAGGTACGGCAACCAAAATTTAACGTCTGATAGATGCCATAGTAGTAACGTCCACACACCGTCAAGCTGTAACATCACTAAATGTTGATATTTTGTTGTTTTTGCCAAAATTATCAAAATGCAATGTCTGTCCGACATTGGACATTGACGTTGGGTTCTGTCGTCAACCTGATATTCATTTCCAAACAAAATAAACATCCCTGCGACGTCAATCTGATGTCATGTTGAAGTCTTCTGGGTTGGCACACCTGAAGATGCGATAGGTGCGTAGAGAAGGATCATCATGCAAAAATGTGCAAAAAACAAACAAAAAAATCCTAAAATCTATAAATAGTTTATAAAAGTTATATTTGTATTTAATTAGTAGTGGGCCGTTATTGGCGTTAACGTTAGACTCCTATCGCGCGATAAAAATATGGCCGTTTATCTATTCTCAAAATTGTGTTGGGAGCTGGGTCTATTCTACGCAAGCTATGATGACTTTCACCTTGATATTTTAGTGCGGATGTATACCTGACCGGTGAGCCATCTGACAAAAAAGTGCCCTTCTGAATCAAATCAGCAGGATGCCCTTCTGGATCTTTCACTTACACTACTGACTACGCTTACATGGATATCTGTAATCTACTGTAGGTATTTGCCTAAACAGACAATGATATAATTAAGGTGTTTACGTGAAGTGCTTTCATGTAAGAGTTTCCTGTAATTTTTGGGTGACTTTAACTGCAGTTCGGCAGTTTCACATTCACTCATGAACATTTCATTCATGCCCCCATGACAAACTGGGGTATTAGACGCAAATAAGGAGTAAGGACTGGTGAGAGTGTTATGGAATTTAATAACACACGCCGAATGGAAAGAACAAAAACTTCCACATTTCTCGACGTGTGTGTGTGTGTGCGGTCCTTTACTGACAGCCGTGTGTGTGGATCTTGTCGGAAAATATGGCGAAAAGTCCTACATGACGGTAATAGTTTGATTGTGGCGTTTACTTCAATAATGCTACTAATATCTGCATACTCCACACGTCTTAATTCCATTTCTGTTTAGTTCAGTTATGACTGTAGTCGGATTAAGGTCATCAAAAAATCGCTGTTTGGAGCTTATGTAGGCCTACAGTTCAACATTCATGTTTAACTGAATAAACAGTTAGTAAACACAAGTACATCTTATTGAACATCATTTATTTTCATCACCAGTTATCAGAGTAGAACAGTTTCTCAAGCAGTTTGTGATGCATTTTGGACACAGGAGATGAGCCCCTGGTCTAATGCGCCACCTGGCTTGAGAAACCCGTTCTCAAAGACTTACTTTTAGTCATTATTTGGGCAGCACACATATTCTGAATGTCTTCGGCAGAATTCAAATGAGCCATTTTAATCTAGATGAATCTAGATTAATTTCAAGATTACAGTGAGATTAATCTAGATAAAAAAAATGAATCTATGCCCACCTATACTGTATATTTAATACATTTCTGAACAAGTTAACCGATTTGTGTTGAAACAATATGAGGGAATTGTGTGGAACCCATGATTTTTTACAGTGTACTGGAGCATTACAGATGGCCGTTGGTCTGTAAGAGGGCATCTGATGTTCTTCACTCCTGCAGGGAAAGCCCCTCTCCACCATATCTTATCCAAACAGAGCGAGCTCCGTGCGATTCTCTGTCTGCGGTCAGTTTTATAGACAAACTGTGTGTGGGAGGCAGACAGAACAGAGAAGCCGAGTGTGTGATGGACTGTATGTAGGGGTGTATGTTTGAGCAGGGCTGGTGTTTGTCTCCTGCACTGTCAGCAAGTGCTTCTGCTTTCCTGTGTGAAGGTCTAAAGCTCTTACTGTCATTGCCCAGTGAGTCAGAGTTGCATGGGAACATTAGTTTCCACCACCCATTGTATCTTAAATTCAAATGTACAGAATGTTTCTGGAGGCCCTGTTTTACAATGCCCTTTATAATCCACAGTTGTCCAGTCTGGAAGGCCAGCAGATTATAGCTTACATTTTTATTTAGTCATTCAGTAGACGTTTTTGTCCAAAGCGACCTACAATTGAGAATAAATCTGTTTATTTGAAAGTTCTTCTGCATCACATATTAAACAAGTGCTGCAAAGAGTTTCCCTCGCTTCTACCCTTTAAAATGCTTTGGTCTGAAGGGCTCTTTGAAGTGGCTAGTTTTGAGCAGCTTCACATGAAACCATGTATGGTGTCTGTGATTGTCCCATTTAGAACACAGCAATAATATCTTGAACTTGATTAGGTCAAGTGTGTTTAAGTTGGGTTTGCAGGAAGGTGGCTCTTCAGAAGCAGGATAAACACTGCTGTTCTAATCTGATCAGACTTATCGTGGTTGTCAAGTTAAAAACAGCATATGGTAAAAAGTTCCAGACTGCTTAAAGGGCAAGCATTGGTCGATAGAGCATAGAAGATTTGAGACAGGACCTGTCACAGCAGTCGGACTTCTACGCCAATGCACTCAAAAAATGGCTTTTGCTCCTTGTTTAAACTACTTATTTAATACGAGTTAAACCAACAAAAGTTGTTTGGGAGACAACTTAATTGTTTTATGTTCAATCCACATAAATTTGTAAACACAATTAAGGTCACTAAACCGATTTGTGTTGGGACAACATGAAGGAATTGTGTGGACCCCAGCATTTTTACAGAGTATGGCACTAGGAGAATATGGGAAAAATCAACCTAAAAGCATAACAAGATCTGTCAAGCGAAACTCAAACACTCTGCATTAAATACAGTTCAAGAGGTTATAAGTAACTAACTCTGAATCAGGTGTGAAACATAATTAGCAACTATAGAAAAACATGTCTGTTTTTTTCTGACTAAATCAATGTTAGGGTTCTGTTATACTGTAATGCTGCTCTGTGCAGTCGAATAAAACTCAGAATATATTAAAATGTCTGGTGCTTCCCTGTTTTTTATCAAACCAAAGCAGAAATCCAGTGTGCGACGTCATTAGTACGGCCACTCAGGACACTCTCTGTGTCATTTAAGACTTCACACTTAGCTATTAATTTACAATAAGCTTGTTTGGCATGCTGTCCCGGGAGAGAGCCCTGAACTCAAGGAATCCTCGAGCCCCGGGCTCCCTCCCATTCGCAAGGGGAGAGGGGAGATTGAGGACGTACTCACACTATGCTATCCGAACCGTGCCCAGGCCCGTTTCCCGGATCGTTCCGGAGTGCTCTGAACCGGGCTCAAGCACGGCTCACTTAGCCGGCCCTGGCCTGGTTGGAAGTGGTGGGCCCGAGCGTGGTTCACTTGGGCTCAGGCACGGTACGCTTGCAGTATGAGTGCAAGCGTGCCTAAGCCCGAAACTGAAAGCGAGACGTAACTTTTAAGGAACTGTATCATATGGATTAATTAATCATTCGTACTGTTCAATGAATGCAAACTGTCGTAGATTATTAAAGACGCAAACCCCTCACTACACGACAGCTGCACCTTTAGCAAACCTCCTAATTCCTGCAGCACGAGGACTTTATGAGCGTCAAAAGTGGCTGATCTGTTCGGCGAAATATTTGACTCCGTGTCACCGCATATCAAACGACTTAAACTATATAACTAAAGAAATCTCCACTGTGCTGAGTGAGAGCGCTTCTTTTCCTAAACTGAACTGCGCGTCATCGATGACGTAAGCGTGCTCAGGCCCGAATGTAATGTGAGTGCGGGCCATCGGGGGAGATGGGAGGGGGGACATGCGTGCTTTGGCCTGGTTCAACGCAACTGTACATAGTGTGAGTACGCCCTGAGTTCAGGTAGATCTCAACCTGAGTGAAACCCACGTCAACATGGGGAGAACATGCAAATTCCACACAGAGACGCCAACCGGCCCGGCGACCGGCCCGGCGAGGACCAGAGCCGGTGGTCTTCTTGCTGTGGGGAAACAGTGCTAACCACTGGGCCACTGTGCCACCCAATCTAGGTGAAAGGAGAAGGGGGATGTCTTCCAGACAAAAATAGTTGCGGAATGAAGACTTTATTGTGACTTAGGAATCGTGATTAGAGGATGATTAGCTAATGCAGGACCGGCTGTGGTCAATCATAAGCATTTAATCCTTTCGAAATTAAGCTACGGTCACACTGCACTTTTCTTCCCACAGACTTCCATTCATACGCACGCTAATGTGTCAGACCGGAAACGCAAGCTCATGCAACAAGTTTCGCAGGTCTCTGCTTTGCTTTGCGAAATCACATCACTTGACTGCGTGAGACCAATCGAGGATCAAAACATGACCTCTCTGGACAGAATTCTTAAACATGGAGCAATCGCTCGCTTTTTTAAATGTCTAATCATCTTGTTTAATCCCGCCCCTTTTTGCAGAGCCGTACAACAGAATTTCGCAAGCTCAAACTCTAGTGTGACCGCAACTTCAGTTTATAAATAAACTTCACTTGGTTAAAATTGCTTATTTCCCTTGATTTGAACATTCTTCACAACATTTGCGATAATTGTAAGTGCATAATTCAGCAAAATATGTAAAACTACTGGGTTTGATATTTTTTATTAAGAAATCATACATATTGTGGCACATTGTGTTGACACATCTAAACATAACTCTGAAAACTAATACCATAAAATAGTTATATTTCCTGAAGATTTTGACATTTTGGACCAAATCGTTGAAAGCCATACTCGTCAGCAGGTATCAAAATATTGAGTTCAACAACCTGGTTATCCAAATTAAATTTCAATTTAATAAATGTGAATTTTTATTATGGTTTCTTGTTTTAGTAAAAACTATATTGAAAATGTCTAAAAATGAATATTAATAATTCTTTTACATTTTTGTAAATCATGACTAATACTACTGTAATTCATTAGTATAAACCCACATTTTTAAATGAATTTATTTTAGGTTTAGACTTCAGGTTATGGAGTGGACTTTTGTGCTTACTTAAAAAAAATATATATTTTTTTGCAACCCAGGCTCATTATGGATACGTACCCCTGTATACATTTTTGGAGAGCACCAAATACTCCAGGAGCTACAGTACATTTTTTGTTGTTGCAGTTTTTGTTTTCCATATCCACCAGAGGCCACTGTGTACGCTTTTTCAGATCTCAAATTTCTCTTGAGAGTGCTATTCGCACCTGATGTTCTCACGTAAATCCACCAGAGGCCGCTGTCGACTGACTGACTGACCGATCGACTGACTGACTGACTGACCGATCAACTAACCAACCCTCCTCCTTCCCCAAACCCAACCAATAGTGTTCTCAAAAGCACAGACTGAACCACCCACCAACCCACTACCCTAAACCCAATCGACAGTTTTCAAAAGCAATTCAGAAAAAGAAAAGCCCTCACCTGATTTTTACCACGTTTTCAGAATTTACCACATTCTCACCCTGTTATTTCCTTGTGTATTTTATTTTTCTGTTTTTGTCTTAGCCATTTCTGGAACCGTTCTTTACTGGACCCCGTCATTGTTAGCAACCTGTCTCTGCGTCTCAAGTCCGCCGACGTACTTGGCGAGCTACTGGACAAACTGAGCTGTCTACACTGAGGTAAGCGGTCAGCTGGCAAGCGCTAAAAGGAATGGCATCATACCGCCTCGTAGCATTTGTTTTAAAGACAAAATGCAGCCATACGTACTTCTGGCTACATAATTAATGATCCTAAAAAACATACAGTATATAGGGCTACGCTTTCAGAACGAACCTATGTTGTATTTTTGTTTGACTCAAAATCATTCAAAATCAGCAAACATAAAAGTTCCATGACCTCAAATAGCATACTGAAATGCAGCAACAGCTTGGACGTGACATCAACTGCTATGTCCTAACATGAGCCCAAATCAATATGTTTCCTTTTTCCCATCGTCTACAATGGGTTCCTTCACATGGTAGTATTGACCAATAGGAGAACAGAAACTCTTCTATACACAGCTTTTAAGATGATGAATGTATCTTGATGATTTTGTTTATTCATTTGTTCATTTCACTTGGCTTAGTCCCTTATTTATCAGGGGTTGCAACAGCAGAATGAACCATCAACTATTCCAGCACATGTTTTATGCAGCGGATGCCCTTCCAGCCGCAACCCAACACTGGGAAACACCCAAACACTACGGCCAATTTAGCTCTTTAAATTCATCTATACCGCATGTGTTTGGACTGTGGGGGAAACCGGAGCACCCAGAGGAAACTCACGCCAACATGGGGAGAAAATCCACACAGAAATGTCAACTGACCCAGCTGGGGCTCGAACCAGCAACCTTTTTGCTGTGAAGCGAATGCACTACCCACTGCGCCACCATGACGCCCTTGATTAAAAATAGCTTACCGAAACGCAGCAACTGCTTTGACGTGACATTAACTGCTGTGTCCTAACATGAACCCAAATCAATATGTGGCATATCATAAGCTGTTTTGTTCCACTAGTTAGACAAAAAGCAAAGCAGCAGTGGCCAGTTTTGGTCCAGAAGGGGAATTCACGCTGCGTTTTCAGTATGGCCAAAGGGGGTCATGTTACTCTAATAGCAGGAAGCCAGGGTTGTAGGTTATCTCTGGGCCGTGTAGAAGATGTTAGACAGCCCTGCTACTTTGACACACAGTTGTTTCTCATTACCCTCTTTTCTCCTCTTGTTTCTTCCCAGTCCCTGTGACCTGAGATTCCCTCCAAAACACATTTCTGATTTTATCTGATGTCATCTCCCCGCCAGCTGTTAAGTGATAACACTAACCTGGACTGCACTGAATGGGATCCCACTCTTCAGCGGTGACGTGCCAAAGCCCTTATGAAAATCTCTCTTGTAGGAGTCGTGCACCAAGCAGTTTGGAAAATGGATCATGCATCGGGATTTCAGACGCGCTGCGAATGGCAATTAAGCCACTCACAGCTGACAAGCATGTCCTCTTGACCCTCCCTCGTAGAAAAAAAAAGCATCTCTGAATCGCTCATTCCCACACAATTTAAAACACACACACATCTGCAACCAAACACAGTGAACCAGGGATGAACCCTGTAACTTCAGAGGCAGTTCCTGGCCTTCCCGGGTCTGCTCTCATCTCACTTTTCCGGAGCATTATGAAAATGGGGAAAGAATGTGAGCAATTCACAGCATTTGTGCCGACTAGAATAATCTCCCAGGTATGACGGGGGTGGAGGACAGCCGAAGTAAACCGCGGCGGAGGAATCCACAGTATGCACATTCTTAAGTGGGTGTACGAGGTATCGTAACTCACAGAGCGCATTGTCTTAGAGGCTGGAGGCAGTCAGAGGATGTTTTGATCAGAATCAAGGGATGAAACAACGAGACATCAGAGAGCAGACGGGTTTGATTGACCAGATTCTTTGAGTTATTTCAAAGCATGACTATAGACCCTTTTCATAAGATGGTTATGACGTATGTAACAGTCATCAGCATCTTAAATCCTTGAAAGTTTTTCATATTTTGATTTTTAAAATAATAATTTATGTAGGGCGACGCAGTGGCGCAGTAGGTAGAGCTGTCGCCTCACAGCAAGAAGGTCGGAGGTTCGAGCCTCGGCTGGGTCAGTTGGCGTTTCTGTGTGGAGTTTGCATGTTCTCCCTGCGTTCGCGTGGGTTTCCTCCGGGTGCTCCGGTTTCCCCCACAGTCCAAAGACATGAGGCACAGGTGAATTGGGCAGGCTAAATTGTCCATAGTGTATGAGTGAGAATGAGTGTGTGTGAATCTTTCCCAGAGATGGGTTGCAGCTGGAAGGGCATCCGCTGCGTAAAACACATGCTGGATTAGTTGGCGGTTCTTTCCGCTGTGGCGACCCCAGATTAATAAAGAGACTAAGCCGAAAAAAAAATCAATGAATGAATAATTTATGTAGGTATTATATAGTTCATATATATAGTTTAATTTTAAGCTATCTCGCGGCCCACCTGCAGGATCTAACTAGTGAGAATCCCTGTTATAGCAGACCCCAAAGATTAAAGTGTGAGTTTGTGCACTCTTTAAACAGCAGTTTCTCAGCCTATAATATATTCAAGACTGATATTTAGTGAAGTTTCACAAACTAATTTCGAGAGGAGCACGTGATATAATTGACCGCAGCTGGTCTCTCATCTACAATCATTAGTTAGCCAATCAGATTACTCCAAACTCACTATAAGTAGCCTAGCAAATATTACTCCCTTATCTTCGTTTTCCGAAGAAACCCCCCATCCACCCCTTCTCCACCTTTCTTTCTTTACCAGGGGGAGCTCTCGAGAACTACCTGATCTTGTTCTCCCTGTACATGCTCAATTGACCAGGCGGGAGCCCTGGGCTCAATCATCTCCGAGCTCAGGGTTCTCTCCCGGGACAGCATGCCAAACCTGCTACTAGTGTCAAGCAATATCTAAGTGCGAACTCTTGAATCAACTGTACAATCCTCAACTCAAAGCTTGATTGCAGTAATATTTCAATAACATTGGCCAGACTACCAAATAATTTGTTATTAATCAGCATTAATAATTCATGACCGAAAAAGCCTTCATAAAAAGACCTTCATTTAATTTGATTAAATTGGCATGACAAATGGAAATTCACTTTGAACCTTTGATGCTCTTCTGCTGATTGTGGAAAGAAGATCTCCAGCTTTGGTCATGGTTGGGTTACTGTCTTTTACTGAATTTTCAATATTTTCCTTAATTGAGTGTGAATCAACAGTGAGTGGATTAACGTTATTTCATACCTAATAAGTCATTCATTTTCCTTCGGATTAGTCCCTTATTTATCAGGGGTCGCCACAGCGGAATGAACCACCAACATATCAGTGGTAGAGCTGTAATCGGGCCATAAACATTAGGCCCGATAGGGTCCGAGCCCGACAGAATTCAGCCCGAGCCCGAGATTTTGATTGACAGCTTTATAAAGCCCGAACCCGTTAATAACCCAACATTATTCAAATGTGCACATGCACACAGCTCTTTTGCCTTTTTTCAAGAACGAGTCATTTATATGTTTTAACATAATTTATTCATAACAAACATCGGCTATAGGCCACTTGGAAGTCGGAACAAAGAAATAAAATAAGTCCTCTGTAACATCTCAGCACTCTAAATAGGCCTAGCTACACACACTTAGCCTTTAAATTGGCCAACACACCAACGAAAAGAAGTCTTTCTTAACAAATTAAATTAAAATAAATTTTAAATTATGACTGGTATTTGGCAATAACGAAATTAAGATAAAGGCTCTGTGGGATTTGTTTCGCCACTTCTCTTCACAATCTGGCATTAAGGCGACGGTGAACCTGAATAACAAACGAATAATGCCAACATTAGCCTGTATACTCTGTCTAGATTATGATTTTATGGTTTAATAATATTTATTTATAATTTAAAAACCCTTTACTCACCAAGATTAGGCTACGTGCATTTGTGCAGGTACATTATTGAATCCACTGTAAATGGCTTTAGCGCAGTCCTGCGCTCAGGATGCTGCGTACCGAATACCTTTCACTGCTTCTGCTACAGGCCGAGATGCATAGTTCTGATCTGGTTAATTTTGCAAGTTTTGGGTAGGATTGTTTGTTCATCTTCTACCTGCCAAGAACATCCGTTTAATTTTCCATGACAGCAGTTTGAATGTAGCAATCACCTCTGCCTCTTCCCTGTCAGCTTGCTGTACATACACTGCTGTTTAGCGCTCTACCGTAATACGCAGTGTATGAGTGACCGCCGAAATACCTTGGCGGCTAGAATGACCGTTCTTTTTGGACTGGCGGCTGGCCTGACCACAAAATTCGCTTATTTTCACTTCTCTGTCATCATTTGTTTCACCTTTACAGGGATGGATTTTAATGTTGTAACAAATGATTTGATTACTTTCTCGCGCTAATCGAAATGCATCACATGACTATTCATTTACTGCGCAAGCCCGGCCCGACCCTACCCCGTCTAAAATGATAGAAATTAAACCCGAACCCGTCGAGTCCCGTCGGGTTTGGGCAAAGATCTTCAGCTCTAATCTGTGGTTAGCACTGTCGCCTAACAGCAAGATTGCTGGTTTGAGCCTTGGCTGGGTCAGTTGATATTTCTGTGTGGAGTCTGCATGTTCTCCACAGTCCAAACACATGCGCTATAGGGGAATTGAATAAACTAAATTGGTGATAGTGTGAATGCGAGTGTTTGGGTGTTTCCCGGTGCTGGGTTGCGGCTGGAAATGCATCCGCTGCGTAAAACATATGCTAGATAAGTTGGCGGTTCAATCCGCTGTGGCGACCCATGATAAATAAAGGGACTAAGCTGAAGAAAAATGGATGAATGAATGTGGATTCTATAGCCGTCATTTATTGTAGTAAAATTCACTCATTGGTTATTTCTGTTTCCATGAATCTCTGAGCTCAATCTAATCCCGAGTCTCTAACATATTTACTTTGCAGCTCAAAGATTCATCCGGGGTCACAACATAACATAACACACAAATCAACCCTGCGCTCCCCTAGAACAATAAAGCCTTGTTTTATTAACGGCTGTTTCCTGTCGGAAGTCTGAGATTCTCATCAACTTAAGCCCTAACAGTTTGCTGACATTGCTAGTCACTGCATAGTCTCTCATGGCCCGGTCTTTAGCCATAATTTGTGAGAGAAGGCTTCATCTCAGCCAGATGTTCCTCAGATCAAATCTTCATACATTTTGCGAGCAAAATGGAAATGTTCATCAATTTATTAACCGCTCAATAAAATAAATAAAATTAAATAAAAATCAATGTAGTTATGTTTTACAGGTGGAGCTGCATGGTCAAACATGACTTAAAATTAAAACTTTCAAACTCATCCATTCATTTTTTTTTCGGCTTAGTTGCTTCCCGCCACAGGGGAATGAACCACCAACTTATCCAGCACATGTTTTAAGCAGCGGATCCCCTTCCAGTTGCAACCCATCTCTGGGAATACACACTCATTCACACTCATACACTACGGACAATTAGCCTACCCAATTCACCTGTACCGCATGTCTTTGGACTGTGGGGGAAACCAGAGCACCCGGAGGAAACCCACGCGAACACGGGGAGAACATGCAAACTCCACACAGAAACGCCAACTGACCCAGCCGAGGCTCGAACCAGCGACCTTCTTGCTGTGAGGCGACAGCACTACCTACTGCGCCACTGCGTCGCCAACTTTCAAACTGTTCAATGAATAGATTCAATCCCTTGGATTCTTTCATTCATTCATTTTCTTTTCAGCTTAGTCGCTTTATCAGGGGTCGCCACAGCGGAATGAAATGCCAACTTATCCAGCATACGTTTTACACAGCGGATGCTCTTCCAGCTGCAACCCATCACTGGGAAACACCCATATACTCTCATTTACACACATACACTACGAGCAATTTAGCTTACCCAACTCACCTATAGCGTATGTTTTTGGACTGTGGGGGAAACCAGAGCACCTGAAGGCAAACCCACACTAGCAAGGGGAGAGCATGCAAACTCCACACAGAAATGCCAACTGGGACTTTCGGTTCCGGGGCGCATGAAGAAGGCTGCTCGTGTCTAAGCTCCAACAATCCTCCAAATAATTTCAAATAATTGATCCTCAAATTTAATAATTAATCGTCTAAAGCGTTCTCAAGAGATTCAAGAACACATTTAGCCTTGATAATGCCAAAAACCTCGAAAAAATAAAGCAGATTACAAGAAGAGGTCGACGACGACCACGGCAAAGCTGGCCACCCAGAGGAACTGAGGCAAGCCACCAATAAAGGTGGCACAACTTCTCCTACCAATCAAGACATTATGGATGCTGTAACTGTCATGAGCCAGGTCTGATCTCATTAATTCCCTCATGCTCTGTGTTTTCCCCTCTCAGCTGATGATCCTCTCTATTTTGCAATAATTATTTTAGCACCTGTCTTCACTCGCAGCTGATTAGCAGCTCTATTTCTACCTCTGTGTTCTCTGTTTCAGTGTCGGATTATTACCTTTGAACACGTAACGTTCTCGGTGGATCTCCCACTAATGTTACACTCTCTCTCACTTTTGTAGTTAGTCTTGTCCTGTTTTGTCCTGTCTAGCGTGTATTTGTAATAACCCTTACCTGCACCCTGCTCTGCCCAACGACATCCAGCTTCCTATTGACTAATACGGACTTCTCTCCCAGCCGGGGTTGTCAGCTCTCGCCAGCTCTCATCAGCTCTACTCTCCAGCCTTCATACAGTCCTGTCCAGCGGGCTCCTTTCGGGCTCACCCAGAGCCGTTGTGGGCCAGACCAGCGCTGCGCACCCGCCAAGGCCCTACGTGCGGCAGCCTGCCTTAGTTTGACTTTTGTACCTAATAAAGTGTCCTTATTTTGCCCGCACCTCTGGTCTTCTGTCTGTTCCGTTACAGTAACAGCCTTAAATGCCTCGGTTAATCAAAAAATTCGACACAAACGATTGCAGAATTGCGTAGACAACTATGATCGAAAAATTTCGTCGATTGAAGAGGCTTGCACAGACTACGAGGTACGCCTGTCAGCAGTACAAAAGCAGTGTGCAGAATTGGTGGACCAATGCAAATGACTCCGAGAAAAAATGATGATCTTGAATCCCACTCCAGGCGCAATAACATTCAACTTGTGGGAATTGCTGAAATGGAAGAAAGCGACAGACCCACAGAATTCATCACGGAAATACTCCCAAAATTGCTGGGCTCAGAAAACTTCATCAAACCAGTACAGGTAGATGAAGCACACAGAGCGCAGCGAAGACTGAAAGATGATCACCCGAGAGCATTTGTCATCAGATTACCTCATTACCAAACGAAAGAATTCAAGAGTTCACATTTAGCTGATGATTGATTATAAAGCTTGTTTGGCATGCTGTCCCGGGAGAGAGCCCTGAACTCATAAGATCCTCGAGCCTGGGGCTCCCTCCCGTTTGCAAGGCGAGAGGGGAGTTTGAGCTCAGGTAGATCTGGAGAACTCCCTTGCTGTAGCTAATGAACAGATAGTGATTGCTCTTAAGAGATAACTACTTACTAGGAGCATGTCTATGGTGTTGATTTGGATTACTCAATTAACTTAAGTTGCATGTTTTTGGACGGTGGGAGGAACCCGGGGGAAACCCACGTGAGCATGGGGAGAACGTGTAAACTCTGCACAGAAACGTCGGCTGGCTTGGTAAGGACTAGAACCAGTGACGTTCTTGCTGTGAGGCAACAGTGCTAACCGCTGGGGCACCGTGCCACCCATCTAGGAAAGGAGGAGGAGTAGAGGTGGAAGGGGGGATTCTTCTAATCGAAGATGGCTGTTATATGGAACTTAGGGTATTTATAGGCTTAGGAATCGTCTGATTGGTGAATCATAAATTGAATAATGCGGGATCATCCGCAAACAATCTTAAGCACGTGATCCTCTCGGAATTATTTTCATAAATAAACTTCACTTTATCATGAAGTTGGCTAGAAAGAAATCTCTGGAATACAAAGGAACAAAAGTGCATATCTTTCCAGACCTGACGGCGGAGGTGTTGAAGCAGAGATCTTGATTTGTCGAAGTAAAAAAAAAAGAAATGCCAACTGGCCCAGCTGGGGCATGAACCAGCGACCTTCTTGCTGTGAGGCAACAGTGCTAACTGCTGAGCTACCATGTCGCCCCTTCATCTTAGATGTATACGGCGAGCTACTTGGCAAACTGGTAACACCTGAAAAGACGTTCATACAGAGGTAAACGTTCAACTGGTAGCGCAAAAATGAACAGAAGCCAGCGGCGGCGTCATACCACCCCATAGCACTCATTTAAAGACGAAGATGTACCTCCGGCTACATAATTCACACTCTCCAGAAATGTAGACTGGGGTACGTATCCACAATGAAACTGTGTTGGATCCAATCATATGCAGTTAGAGCTGGAAAACACTGGCTCATTGTGGGTAGGTACCCCAGTCTACATTTCTGAAGAGTGATGAACTGTTTACATTTCTTTCACATGATAAACAAACGACTCAAAACTGAGGACTCAATAAATGAACAGATCTTTCACCACATGTAATTGGCTTCTGTCTTTCACGTGATGGACGAACGACTCAAACCTCATAGAAGACTGGACAAAGCAACTAATCATCTCCTCTTCATGTGCAATGTGTGTATGTACTAATGAACGAATCCCTCTCTGAGAGGACTCACAACTCAAGAGTCACACAAAAGATTCATTCAAAATGAACGAATTGTTTAAGAACAACCCATCACTACTATGTTTCTTCACACTATTTGGGATCTATTGTCTGCTCAGACAGACAGGGGTGAGAGTTTATCCCGCATAACAGAGGTGCTGTGCTGAAAGCGGATCCGTCTGTAGCGTGTGAAGCTGCTGGAACCCTGTGCCAAATATGAAGGAGCTGTCCGACGTGCAGGCACCTGCTGTCGTCCCACCCAGCAGACCAAACACACACACACACACACACTGCCCCCCTTATGCCTGGGATGCCACCTGATCCTCAGCTGCACATAATCCTGGACAGACGGCTGGCTTTTCCTTACACACATCTGACTAAAACCATTACATAAGAAGCCACAATGCTTTCTGTCAGACAAGCCAATTTGGATGAAATATGTACTAATGATATAATTGGTGTGTAAAGGTGTTTGGACATGTTTGGAACCCGCCGGTCTCATAATTTGTTTTGTGCATATAACATGAGGTAGTGGCTCGACAAAAATATGCACATTTATATTGCTGCATGCATCAGGATTATTTTATATTTCACTTATAGGTGTGTGTGTGTGTGTGTACAGTAAAGCCTGGTTTAAACTTCTGCGTCAAGTGATCGGCGTGACCCACGGTGCAAGCCTTGTGCGTAGCCGTGCATTTATCCTTCTGCGCGCTGTTTCTGTTTCTCTGCAATACACTTCCGAAACACTAGCTGGCAGTAGGTGTGCATGTTCCTCTGTGTCGAGTTTATTCGCTGGTGTTAAGTTTTTTCTGAACACTTCCTTAATGTACAAGTGGCTCAAATTCGCTCATTTTGAGGCGGTAACCGGCGGACGTGCAACAACTTTAATCATAAGGTAAACACAAAACAACAGTCTCCATCCGGAGCTCCTTCATGGGACTCCACACTCGTAAACACTCGCAGCATCACGGCTCTCACCTCCGCCCACACTCGTCAGCGCTACCAAGCCGACCAATCACAGAGCTTGCATTACGCGTTACATTTTTTGAGAGGTGCGCGTCAACGTCGCTGATGGCCACGGCGAGGGCTATGTGTCCATGTGTAGGCTGCGCCGTAGCATACGTGTGCGCTTGACGCAGAAGTATAAATCAGCCTTAAGTGTATTTCAAGGATGTTTCCACCCCAGGCTCATTGCGGATACATACTCAGGTCTACATTTCTGGGGACAACGAAATACATAACCGGAGATACGCCTGCTCCATGTTTCAGGTATTATTGAAATTGTCAAAACAGTCCATAATTCAACATGTTTAATGAAGCTACAGTATGAAAATACCTCAAAACATGATTTGTAAAAACATGACCCAGGTAGGGTTGCCACCCGTTCCTTAAAATACAAAATCATCCTGTATTTGAGAATGAAATTGCACGTCTCAATATGGGACGGGTTTTGTCCCGTATTTTTTATCATTTTTTTAAAAGTAGCTTTTCATGCAAATCATCCCACATGCATTTTATGAAGATGCCCCATTTCCTACTTTTGATTGGCCAATACTTGATGTCATCTTTAGTTTGATTGGTCTTTGTCCAGTGAGGAGGGCGGGTCTTTTAAGCAGAGTCTGTCAAGTAGCCTAATGGCAGATGCTTCTCCAGGTAACCCCCGCATCTTAAAGTTTCAGAGTTTAAACGCAAGCGGCTGCAAAAGTACCGCAGAAAGTGGGAGTAAACCAATACCTGGCTGCAGAGTGGTAGAAATTGTTATCAAAGCCAACTGCTCGATTTGTCAGAGAGCATTCTCCGGAGAGCAGCATTTCCGCAATGACAGAGCTCACAAAATCAATGCGCAGTCAGACAGTTCTTTGTAGCCCAAGTCTCTCCCAAAGCAGTCATGGTAATGACAGTGACCCAGTCTGTAAAAATCTAACTGGAGTCTTTTTTTTTTTTTTTTTTAATTTACTGTTTTCTACATAAAATAAAGAACTATAATAAAAAATATATGTATTTAATATTAACTGAGTAAAACAATCAACAACTGAAATCTTCAAAGCGAAGATAGCGGTGATGCGTAACCCAGAGTATTTGTAGTAGCTTAGGAATCGTCTGATTGGTGCATTATGAATTGGATAATGCGGGTCCAGCCATTAGCACAATCATAAGCATGTGATCCTCTAGAAATTAGTTAATAAATAAACTTCACTAAGTGCTGTGCTGCACATATTCAGGCCGTTCAGGAGCTGTTGGTTTAGTTCGATCCAGGATAGAGTCCAACACGCCATTTCTCATTGCTACTTTCCTGTCTTCACTATAAGGGCAAAAAAAGCCTAAAAGTAATCAGAATAATTCATTCATTAATTTTCTTTCAATTTACTATAAAAGAACCGCCAATAATTCAGGAGTTCACACTTAACTGATGATTGATAATGAAGCGTGTTTGGCATGCTGTCCCGGGAGAGAGCCCTGAGCTCAGAATATCCTTGAGCCCGGGGCTCCCTCCCGTTTGAAGGGCGAGAGGAGAGTTTGAGCTCAGGTGGGTCTCGAGAACTCCCCTACTTGTGAACTACTGAGATATATCTGACTAAGAGTTGCCTTAGGATGCTATTTGGAAGTAGTCAATTTACTTATGGTGTATGGCTTTGGATGGTGGGAGGAAACCGGAGAACCCGGGGAAAACACACGCGAAACACGGGGAGAACATGCAAACTCTGCACAGGAACGCTGACTGGCCCGAAAAGGGGCCGAACCAGCAGCGTTCTCGCTGTGAGGCGACACTGGGCCACCGTGCCGCCCTATCAGAAAAAGGGAGGAGTAGGGGTGGAAGGGGGGATTCTTCAAGACGAAGATGACTGGAGTAGAAAGCTCTGGTAATTTATAGTATGTCAGTATTCATGTGATTGGTACAAATATACGGAGCTGGTGCGGTACCAGCTGTGTTCAATCATAAGCACGTGATCCTCTCGACATTAGTTTCTAAATAAACCACACTTCCGGCATGTGTTTCACTCAGTATAAAACAAAGAATGATAAAATACAAGAAACTGTTCATTTACGGATAGTTTTTTACAGTGAACTGTTGCTTTGCTCTACACTTCCGATGGCTTATATGCCGCCTACATCATCAGTAGTAGTTTTTCTGCAGTGTTTCTCTCAGTCTGTAAGGATGTAGACGCAGGACGAGCCTCAGTGACCTCAAAACCAATGGAGTTTCCCTCCAAACAGCCCCCCTCCATCAACCCCTCTTTCCCAAACTGTGGAAAATCTGACCGTTTTGCTCCAGGGAGACTCCACTGTCAAACAATAACCATGTAACATTGCAGTTCTTCCCCACACGTTTTTGTTTTTGCTCATTTTTATTAACCTTGCCTCTTAATGGAACAGGGTCTCCATTATCAGAGCTTCCTAATATTAAGCTTATTCTTGATGTACGAGCGAGTGCAGTCATTGGATTCATAATAAAATTTTCTTTTTTGGCTTAGTCTCTTTATTAATCAGGGGTCGCCACAGTGGAATGAACCGACAACCTATCCAGCACATGTTTTACGCAGCGGATGCCCTTCCAGCCACAACCCAACACTGGGAAACACCTATACACTCTCGCATTCACACACATACACTACAGGCCAATTTAGCTTACCCAATTCCCCTGTAGCGCATGTGTTTGGACTGTGGGGGAAACCGGAGCACCCGGAGGAAACCCACGCCAACATGGGGAGAACATGCAAACTCCACACAGAAATGCCAACTGACTCGAACCAGGGACCTTCTTTCTGTGAGGCAATCGTGCTACCACTGTGACGCCTGCTTTATATGTTTTTTTTACCTAATTAACCTAGTTAAACCTTTAAATGTCACGTTAAGCTGAATACTAAAATATCTACCCTGCTGAAAAAAACAGCTTAAAACAGCCTAAGCTGGTTGGCTGGTTTAGCTGGTCGACCAGCCTGGTTTTAGAGAGGTTTTGGCCATTTCCAGGCTGGTTTCCAGCCATTTCTAGCCTGGTCTTAGCTGGTCAGGCTGGAAAATGACCAGCTTAAACCAGCTAAAACCAGCTTGACCAGCCTGGTTTAAGCTGGACATAACTGGTTTTGGCTGGTTAAGCTGGTTTTAGCTGTCATCTCCCAGCCTGACCAGCTAAGACCAGGCTGGAAATGGCTGAAAACCAGCCTGGAAATGGCCAAAACCCCTCTAAAACCAGGCTGGTCGACCATCTTAGGCTGGTTTAAGCTGGATTTTTCAGCAGGGTAGTCAAAAATTATTTACTGTCATCATGGCAAAGATAAAAGAAATCAGTTATTAGAAATGAGTTATTGAAACTATTAAGTTTAGAAATGTGTAGAAAAAAATTTCGTTAAACAGAAGTTGGGGGAAAGACTAGTCAGGGGGGCTTATAATAAATCAGGAGGGCTAATAATTCAGACTTCAACTGTATATGTTTTTATGCTCACACATTGTTCTGATTATCTATTATTTAGTTTCGTCACTTGGCATTTTTGCATTCAGCATGGACCAGAAATCTCCGTTGTACACCTGGTTGGGACACGGAGCAACACTGAGCACCACTAAACAGATTTGTTGACTATAATTGGAAGTGATGGGTTTTGTAGCGAATCGCTGTACGCTTGCAGTGGAGACGCTGTAACTGTGCAGATTCCCAGAATCCATTATAGCAGCTTCAGCGGATCCAGTGTGCGGCAGGAGATGAATCATAACATCGGGAAACAGTTGTTAGATATAAATTCTAATAAGGCCATATAAAAGCACATGGAGCAAGTATTGGAGGCATGCGGCAAGGAAACTTCGGCCAGAAAGTGTGGGACCAGGATGGAGAGAGAGGTAATGGAGAGGTCAGTGGGAGGAGAACAGCATGTGGATCGGGATGAGGAAGAAGTTAGTAGGGCTGTAAATGGAAGAAAGATGGAGAGAAATCTGCAAAGGAGAGCCAAGCGCACAGTACACGATTAGAGCTCATGGTCTGTGCACATTTAACAATCATTTCACAACTAATCAAACTAGGTGTGTTGTGTATGTGTGTCGGTAGCTCAAAAATATTCACCCCCCTTTTTGTCGTGATTCAGGAATTTTTCACAGTATTTCCTATAATATTTCATCTGCTGGAGAAAGTCTTATTTGTTTTATTTCAGCTACAAAAAAAGCAGTGTTTAATTGTTTTAAAACCATTTTAAGGTCAATATTATAACCCCTCACTTAAGCTATATTTGTTTTGGATTGTCTACAGAACAAACCACTGTTATACAATGACTTGCCTACAGATGTGGCTACTGAGAATGCACGAGTGAATGAACGTGTCCACATGCAATGCTGCAGTACTGCGCGTCACAGCACAAAATGGTCCAACACCAGAAAGACATGACCAGCAGGGGGCAGTTATGTAACATAGTGAATATACTGAACTCATATATTGTAGCAGGCAGCCAGAGCTTGTGAGCGGAGCTGAGTGGTGTGACGTTCCATGGTCGTGCTCCACTCAGTCGCTAACCACCCAAAGTAAGCGATCTGATAACATTCCGCTCACACTTGCCGGTAAACCAATACAGGTCTGATCCCGCTCCGAAAAAAAATCTTAAATAACTGTTTAAAATTAAAGCATGTTGATAAAATAAGTTTCTGTTTCAAAGCGGCATTCGTTCTTGTGCTTTTTTACTTTCAGTACAGTTTTTAACAATATTCTAATAGGCCTAAGTGATCAACTGTGTATTTTATAGCCTGTTTATTTAGACAGCTGTTTGTGTTATCTCATACTATAGTTTAACTGACGGTTAGCCTATTTTACAGAGCTCTAAACATAATTCGGAGGAAACCCACACCAAACACGGGGAGGAAATGCAAACTCCACATAGAAATGCCAACTGACCCAGCCGGGACTCGAACCAGCAACCTTCTAGCTGTGAGGCCACAGTGCTAACCAGTGAGTTAGGCAACTCTAAAAAATGCTGTAATTACAGTACTGTAATTATGGCTGTAATAGAGACTAACCCAACTGCAGGGTTATTTTTGAATTAAATAAATAAGATCAAATTTAACCCAATGTTTGGGTTAGTCCATATTTTACCCAATTTGAGTTGAAATAACATAGCATGGTGACGCGGTGGCGCAGTAGGTAGTGCTGTCGCCTCACAGCAAGAAGGTCGCTGGTTCGAGCCTCGGCTGGGTCAGTTGGCGTTTCTGTGTGAAGTTTGCATGTTCTCCCTGTGTTCGCGTGGGTTTCCTTCGGGTGCTCCGGTTTCCCCCACAGTCCAAAGACATGTGGTAAAGGTAAATTGGGTAAGCTAAATTGGCCGTAGTGTATGAGTGTGAATGAGTGTGTATGGATGTTTCCCAGAGATCGGTTGCAGCTGGAAGGGCATCCGCTGTTTAAAAAATATGTTGGATAAGTTGGCGGTTCATTCCGCTGTGGCGACCCCTGATTAATAAAAGGACTAAGCCGAAAATGAATGAATGAATAACATAGCATCCCTCACTCGTGAACACCCAGAGGAAACCCACAGCAACACTGGGAGAACATGCAAACTCCACACAGAAATGCCAACTGGCCCATCCGGGACTCGAACCAGCGACCTTCTTGCTGTGAGGCCACAGTGCTAACCACTGATCCACCCTAAAATGTAGAATTTCACCATTTAATATTGTAAAAACACTGATACTGCAGACTTTTATCCATTGGCTGAATTTATTTTAAATACTGAAAAAGGAGAGCGACGCGGTGGTGCAGTAGGTAGTGCTGTTGCTTCACAGCAAGAAGGTCGCTGGTTTGAGCCTCATCTGGGTCAGTTGGCATTTCTGTGTGGAGTTTGCATGTTCTCCCCGCGTTTGCGTGGGTTTCCTCCAAAGACATGTGGTACACTGAAAAAACTTATGTCTGCAAATTTGTTGCAAACAATTAATATGCGTTGAATTTAAACAAGCAATTTAAATTGAGTAATGTTTAACTTAACTTGTTTGTTTAATTTCAGCTCAAATAAATAGTTCACAACCACTTAACTTAAACAGATTTAGTAAATCCAAGGAATCATCTTTGAATCATTTTTTTCAGTGTATAGGTGAATTGGGTAAGGTAAAATTGTCCGTAGTGTGTGTGTGTGTGTGTGTGTGTGTGTGTGTGTGTGTGTGTGTGTGAATGAGAGTGTATGGATGTTTCCCAGAGATGGGTTGCAGCTGGAAGGGCATCCGCTGCGTAAAACATGTGCTGGATGAGTTGGCGGTTCTTTCCACTGTGGCGACCCCAGATTAATAAAGAGACTAAGCCGAAATGAATGAATGAATGAAAAAGGAGCCAGAATTCTTGCAAACTTCCCTGAAACGAATGGAGTGTCACCCTAAGGCTGAAAGAAACTATAAGCCAGTGTGACGGGGCTGTTTCTTTTTCATAGCTCATGGCAATACAAGCAGAAGGAATCTGCCAATGGAGATATTCATGCTTTAGTTTCTCAGCGGTGTGGAAATCATTCCTGTTAAGTTTTCACACCAGCTCATGCACAGTACATTCAAGTCAACACAGAGGAACGGACTGTGGTTTTTGCACTGAGAACTGAAAAATAGAGACAAAAATATGGATGAAAGAGTGGTTGGAAAAATGTGGGAAAAAGTTTCTTTCTTTTGGCTAAACACTTTTCTCCACTCTTTTGACTGTTGTTCATCACAGTGGTTTTAAAGTTAGTTTCAAAGTTGCCACAGTCTGCAAAAAGACACAAATGTGAACTTGGCTTTAAAGGGCCATGAAACCCCCCCTGTCTCAACAGGGTGTTTTTACACCTCTAGTTTGGAAAAAGTCAGGAAAGTGGGCGTGTCCAGCTCTGTTTAGGTGAGAGTGTCGGGGGAGGGAAAGAGGGAAGGATTTGCAAATATGGGAGTTTCCGTTTGGGCACGCAGGGGAGAAAGACAGTGACTGTGTTTACATAAACATCAGTAATCGAATGACTTGCCAAATTATTAATTTTTCGACTTTAACTGCAGTTTGGCACTTTTACTTTTTATTCAGGAACATTTCCTGCATGTCGCCCATGACAAACGAGATATTGAAAGCGAGGAACTGCTAGAGATTGGAGTTTTAATGGTATGTTTGATACGGCGAGTGTCTTGGTAATTTAGATGCACTCGGTGGGCATACCTGCCAACACTCCCGTTTTTCCCGGGAGTCTCACGTATTTTAGACCCGTCTCCCGTATTGTTCTGTCTCCCGGTAAACTCCCGGAATCCGACCCCCGCTCCTTAGCATTTTGGTACAGTCTGGGCTGATACCTGGTGCTTGTGCGCATGCTCTTCCGGTCGCGTGCAACCTCTCTGCGCTGCAGTTCGCGCGCCTCAAAATCCCCAAACCTCTCACCCCTCCCGCTCCCCGCTCTTCAGTTCAGGGACTTTTCAGACCCCCCCTAGCGACAAATTTTCAAAAAAGCGACTAGCGACAAATCAAGCGACTTTTTTGAGTGTTACTGGAGATTTTTATAGACTGTCGTTTGTCCATTACTGTACCGTCCCTACTCTTCTCAACGAGCTGCGGGTGATGCTGCCGGCCCCTCTCCCGCCTCAGAGCACTGACAGGCGGCCCAGTCCTCGTACAGCAGCCTCTCCCACCTGCAGCCTGACAGCAGATCACCCCTCTGCGTACCGACGACAAATGATTTAGCACCGGGAGTGTGAAGGTATTTCCCTTGTACAGTCAAACCGATCTGCTTCTCCTTTATTTTAACAATTTAATTTGACCGTTAATTCTTTTCTTGTTCACAATCAGAGATGTTTTAAGTGAGAGTTTCTGAACTTGTCTGAGTATATTACGTCTGAGAGATTACTGCAAATTCACTAATCATTCAAACAGCAATACATTTAGTTAAATTGACAAGCTTACATAAAGCGTAGTGCAAATATAAAATACCCCATTTATTTACCATAGGCTGTTAAACAAACAGAAATGGTTGAACGTGATGACGTGAAACTGAAAGAGCACTGCTGACGATCCGAACTAACTTTGACAAATGAACAAAGAACTGATCGCACACTTACCAAATCTGTAGAGACAGGACAATCACACTGGAACTGTGTCTTTTTTTAAAAGGAGACGAGCGGCAAATCCGGATTTCATCATTTCCAGATGCGAAAAGCTCTCGAGTAAAATGTTCCTTTCAAACATATTTCTGTTGTGTGTCGTGTGCACTTTAATCCATCCAGCAGCGCTCTCACAGCGGGAAAATGCAAACAAAACATTCATTGCAGCACATTAATAAACGCAGCACACTAATAAATGCAACACTGACGACCCGTGTCTCCAAATTCTTGTTCTTTCACTTGTTTTGGCAACACAGCAATGCGTCTCTCTGTCGTCTGAACACTGTAACAGGTCTCCGGATCTACCATGCATACTAATGAAGTTGCGCCGCATACACAATAGAGCGCGCTGATTGGTTTGAACAAAGTCTTTCTCATGAATTAATGCCGCACACTCAGAGACGTCACAATGTTCTCGCAGGTACAGACAGCCACTCTCCACGCTGGATTTACACGCAAGTATCTCATGGCCGTTACGCAGCTTCAAAATTTCGTTTCAAACCGGAAGAACGAATTTGCTCAAAATAACGCTTGTTTCACTTGTTAGTGCAGTATATGTGTCCTAATAGTGTTTATAGCAGCGTGGGGCACATATATGACTGTCAACAGCTCAAAACATGTGTTTTAGTGTTTCGTGACCCTTTAAAGGTGCTGTATGTAAGTCTTTGACTCTTCTAGAGCGTAAAAACACAATAATATGTTTGCAGATATTTCAGAAACATGCTCAGTGAACATTCTTGTTTATCTGAAAAACACGCCCAATGCCACTTTAGCCAATTATTTTTCAGCCTTCAGAGTTGCCTTCATGGAAAACAGCATATTCATTCAGTCATGAAGGCTCTCAAAGTGTGTGTCCGAGACTGAAATGCAACCTCCGGTGGACAGTAACAGACTCCGAATTGAGACACAGATTCAGAGTTCCACATGAGGTTATTAATTAGCAAATGATATAAGCATTACTGACGTAAATATTAGGTGTAAATACACAGTGATAAGCAATTGCAATAGTATCTGGATGCAGCCTATGATGCAAACTGAGACTGCATCACTCAGCGATGCAATGCCAGACACAATGCACTCAATGGAGTGAGTGACGTCACTGTGACGGGTAGGGTTAGGTGAGCGCATTAAAAAGCATTGGATGCAGCTCAGATTGCACTGCACCAGGTCTGCAGCCAGACCCTTCTCAGCAATTGGGCTGTTTGCACCAGACGAAACAGCACAGAAATTTAAATACAGCCATTCAGAAGCACAGAATAGTGCACTCACTGCACTCCTATGCAATGGTAAGGGTTATAATCTAATGAATACATATTAAACCTTTTATTTAGAACACGATTTAAATCAGTCTTAAATCAGCCTTCAGACTTGACAGTCAGTCTCGCTCCTGTTGTTATCATCAATCTGGCAACCTGCGCTTGCGTGTGTTTTGAACCATGAGTGCAATACCTAGTTCAGCCACTGGGTGTCAAACTTACATACTGCACCTTTAAAGGGGTGGTCCACTACGATATCATATGTTAAACTTTAGTTGATGTGTAATGTAGCTGTGTGAACATAAACAACATCTCTGAATGTAAGACGCTCAAAGTTCAATGCAAAGGGAGACATTAGCTTTTACAGAGTTAGCTTAGCAAAGCCTACATTGAATGAAGTTTGGGGACTACAAAAAAATACATCTTGGCTAGTGAGATCACACACGGTTCAGGTTACTTGCATTCACCACGCGCATACACCCCATGCAGCAAAGAGGCGTGGCCAGAGGTGCTGTAATGTTATAGCCATAGACTGTAAAAGATATGGACGTAGTATCCGTGACGTCACCCATAGGTTTCTGAACACTGCAAAAGAAGCCACAAGTAGGCGCGGCCAACCGTCGCCATTTTGTTAGCGCGTCATCGCACCGAACGCGGCATACCAAATAAGGGCAAAGAGGCGGAGAGTGAGCAGAGCTACAGACGCATGCTTAATTCTCAGCCTTTTGCTTAGACCTGGATTGAAACAGACTTATTACTTTGGGAGAACGTTTAATACTTCATTACCTGTGACTCGTTTGTGTTCTGACCACATGTGCTTGGTTGTACACTATATCAATAAAGTGTTTAGACTTTTAAAAACACTGTTGTAACACATTGAGCCACTAAACATTGTTCTTATGACGTTTTTCGACAGGAGGAAAACGTGAATTACTATCAAACACTTCAGATATAGTCTGTGTTAGTAAATGCAAGGCTGTTTATAAAATCCAGCACTAACACTGTATGACAACGCTTCAGATGACTGTTTTATACCCTACAGCTAATAATCTGTCAGATTCTGGAGTGCAATACTGGTCTAAAGAACATTTAAATGATAAAGGATCTTAAATAAAACAAATACATTTATAGAGATGGTATAGAAGTATATCATTTCACTCACCTGTGAAATGAAGGCAACTTGAACGGTTTGTAAGCACAATTAAGTCCACACAGCATGCCATATCATCTGATAATTGCAGGAAATAATTCCAAAAGGCAAATGAAGGTGTAAAGAAACATTAAACAAAACAAATACACGATTTATTTGCCGAGCTCAGCGGCTAATTAGCCAGAATCAGCTGAGGTGACGAGACAGCGAGCGGCAAAGGCTAGCTGTCACTCAAGTGGCCACGCCCTTAATTATGCAAACTTAATATAACCTAATAAAAACGAAACGGATGAGTTATAAAAAAATTCACCCCCCTCAGAGTTGTCATGAAGGGTAATCATAGCTATATGCATCAAAGCCATCGTTTGTACCAGGCTGTAAACATGTTTTTATCAGCTGTAAAAATGGCCAATTTACCAATGCAGAAAGAAAGCCCTTGGACTTCATGGAGCCAGCCCCCCAAGGCGAGTCGATGAATTGCAGTTTTAGTTACTTCCGTATTGGCTTCCCGAGGGAGAGCGGGAGGTTGCCGCTTGGTTATAGCAGAGAAAGCTAAAATGGCGTCCAAACACTGCTATTTCCACAGAGCTTCTTCTGTTTCTGTATTTGGGCTTCCAAAGAAGATCACACAAAGAGAGAAGTGCTTACAGTTTAATTATAATTATGTTCCAGAGAATTATAAATAATATATAGCTAGCATTTGACAAAGGACAGCTTCCAGAATCTCTCCCAGTTCAGTGCTGGGTTCAGCTAAAACTACTTAAATGAGCAGCTCCAACCATAATAGATGAAGCTGTGGATTGTGAGCCACAACCTGTAAGTGTTTTTATTTGTTAAAATGGATCTATTACATGCACAGTTTCTAACGTTAATCAGAATTTTTCAGAAGGTTCATATTTGGAATGGTCATGAATACACTCTGCAGCTCATCAGTACTTTCTCTCTCTCTCACACACACACACACACACACACACACACGGTGTGATGTGATGTGTAAAATCATACTTTATTGGTCAAACTTTTTTTTTTAACAGAGTAGATGCCTTGTTAAGTCGTTTTAACTGAAGTCGTGGATAAGTTTATTTTAGCTAGAAGGAGTGAGTTTTGCTCCGGAGTTGTGTTGTGGATTGATTATAGTCTAAATTGTATTAATTCTCGAAAAAAAGTATTCAGAATTGTATTTTGAAGTTTTAATGAATGTTAAAAAGACACTTAAATATTTTGATTTTACTCGCTTCATTTGCACGTGAAATTCATAGTGAATTTCACGTGCAAATGAAGCGAGTAAAAACAAAATGTTTAAGTGTCTTTTTACACGTGAATAGTGTGATTTATCCACAGCACAATAGGAAAATGAACAATTTAGCTCTTATTTAATACAGTTGAAGTCAGAATTATTAGCCCTCCTGCTTATTTTTTTCCCAAATTTCTGTTTAACTAGAAGATTTTTTTTTCAACACATTTCTAATCATAATAGTTTTAATAACTCATTTCTAATTACTGATTTATTTTATCTTTGCCATGATGACAGTAAATAATATTTGACTAGATATTTTTCAACATACTAGTATTCAGCTTAAAGTGACATTTAAAGACTTAACTAGGTTAATTAGGTTAACTAGGCAGGTTAGGGTAATTTGGCAAGCTATTGTATAACAATGTGTGGTTTGTTCTGTAGATGATTGAAAAAAAAAAATATTGTCTAAAGGGGCTAATAATATTGACCTTAAAATGATTTTTAAAAATTCAAAGCAGCTTTAATTGTAGCCGAAATAAAACAAATCAAACTTTCTCCAGAAGAAACAAATATTATAGAAAATACTGTGAAAAATTCATAATAATATTGAGTTAATCTGTATATGTATATATATCTCGAATTTGAATGGTTTCATGCTCTCAGCACTCAGTAATTCTCCACACACACAAAAAATCAAACCGGTGGGTGCCAAGCATGTTTATTCTTGCTGAAGTCAACACAAATTTAATGTCATTTTGTTGATGGTTTCTGAAGATTAGAGCATGTCACGCAACCTGTTCATGTTGCTGCAGCTAGTTTCTAATTGGATGAGCTTTTACCAAGATCATTTTAATCGGTCTATAATTGGTCAGTAGCTTTTGATGTCTTCTCTCTTCCCTTTTTAAAACCTGTTTAATTTGCGATCCTATCTATGCATGATTGAATAGGCAGTTGGATATCAAGCATAGTTTGACCCACACACATTTTTTTATGCTTTAAACAACAGATACATGGCAATAAAACAAACAATATGCCAGGGTGATAGACAATAAATAATAATAACACTACAAAAAACATTAAAAGAACATGTGATGGCCTTTCTGTTAGTTCCATATTGAATAGTACAAAAGTATTTTTTCAGTTCCTTACAAAAAAAAGTAAAACAGGGTTTTTTGTTCAAAAGTTTACCCTTGTGATAACCTTATTGATAACCTAATCAATAAAATAGATAAATTACAATCATGTTATTCAGATTATCATAATTAATATACTCAAACATACATTAGCCTCTATTTTAACAATTGAGGTGCAAAGTCTAAAGCGCATGGCGCAAAAGCATTAAGGGCGTGTCCGAGTCCACTTTTGCTATTTTAGGGACGGAAAAATATGCTCTGCGCCCCGCCGCATGGTCTAACAGGTATGTGCTTATTCTCTTAATGAGTTCTGGGTGTGTTTTGAGCATAACCTGCATTAAACCAAGTCTCATTAAAGAAGCATTAAAGAGTCTCATCTCTCATTTTCTTTTAGAGTCGTGTTGTGCCATGGTGCATTTGCTATTTACATGGCAGACTTTGTAAGTGTAAAAACTAAACACTTCACTAGTGAGAAAACAGTTAAACAGAGCATCTGCAGCGCGAGGATAAAGAACGAGCCTCCTCCATTCAGCCTCTTTACTTTCTCTTTACTTTATTTTTACTCTTTACTCCTTTACTTTGGTGGAGTAAGGGAACGGTGAATACTCACTCCACTGAAGACTGATCCATTAGCCTACATATTTAATTTTGTTAAAGCGCAAAGATTTGTTTCAGAACTATTTCTAAATTCAGTTCTAATTTCCAGCACACGAATAAATGAACAATAATAATGAAGTGTGGTCAAAAAAACTGAGTTATATCCAAACACATGTCCTGTTCTTATGCCCCATATGGTGATGCAGACGTCTCCAAAACCCCACAGGTGGACAAATCTTAATTTGTTTTTATTAAAACAAATATAAATCCGCAGATAATAAATAATACTGCTAATAATAATAACATTATACTCATGCAGATTTTTATGAATAAACTGAAAAAGCCCCCCGAGATGAAGAAGGCATGGAGGCAGTGGTTTTAAATTTATGTAGAAAATAATAATTTTTGTAATATTTTACAAATATTTTTGTTTGTTTTCATCTGTCACTATCAAATGCCATGTTATTCATTTAATTTTCTTGCCGTTATCCGCTGCCGGGTCACAGGGGGCAGTAGTCTCAGGAGAGAACCCCAGACTTCCCTCTCCCCAGACTCCTCCAGTTCCTCCGGAGGCATCCTGAGGCGTTCCTAGGCCAGCCGAGAGACATAGTCCCTCCAGCATGTCTTGGGTCTTCCCCGAGGCCTCCTTTCGTTGGGACATGCCTGGAACACCTCCCTAGGTAGGCGTCCAGGAGGCATCCGAAACAGATGCCCAAGCCACCTCAGCTGACTTCTCTCGATGTGGAGGAGCAGCAGCTCTACTTTGGGCTCCTATCGGGTGGCAGAGCTCCTCACCCTATACTCTCAGAAATTAAGGTATGCAAGCTGTCACTGGGGTGGTACCTTTTCAAAAGGTACACATTTGTACTTGAAGGGTCCATATTGGTACCTCAAAAGTATATATTAGTACCTAAAAATTTTAAGAGGAACACTTTTGTACTTTTTTGGTACTAATATGTACCCTTGAGGTATTAAAATGGACCTTTTAGGTACAAATGTGTACCTTTTAAAAAGGTACCACCCCAGTGACAGCTCTCATACCTTTATTTCCGAGAGTGTATCTATAAGGGTGCGCCCTGCCACCCTGCAAAGGAAACTCATTCCGGCCGCTTTTATCCTTTCGGTCATGACCCAAAACTCATACCCATATGTGAGAGTAGGAACGTAGATTGACCAGTAAATCGAGAGCTTTGCCTTTCGGCTCAGCTCCTTCTTTTCCACAACGGACCGATACATCAACCACATTACTGCTGCCGCTGCACCGATCCGCCTGTCAATCTCATGTTCCATCCTTCCCTCACTCCTGAACAAAACCCCAAGATACTTGAACTCCTCCACTGAGGACTCTCCTGCAACCTGGAGATGGCAAGCCACCTTTTTCAGCACCTCCAAGTCCGAAGCCATGGTCCTTCACCAGAAAAAAGGTTGGAGGAGAGTCCTTACCCCAGGTGGAGGAGTTCATCTATCTTGGGGTTTTGTTCACGACTGAGGGATGCCATGTTATTTCAACTCAAATTGGGTAAAATATGGACTCCAAGGCACCTCCAAGTCCGAGGCCATGGTTCTCCACTGGAAAAAGGTGGCTTGCCATCTTCAGGTTGGAGGAAAGTCCTTACCCCAGGTGAAGTTTTGTTCACGAGTGAGGAATGCCCTGTTATTTAAACTCAAATTGGGTAAAATATGGACTAACCCAAACATTGGGTTAAATTTGGTCCTATTAATTTAATTAACCCCGCAGTCCCTATAATAATAGTCCCTATTACAGCCATAATTGGGTTGACCTAACCCAGCATTTTTTTTAGAGTAGCCCAACTCAGTGGTTAGCACTGTGGCCTCACAGCAAGAAGGTCGCTGGTTCAAGTCCCAGCTGGGCCAGTTGGTATTTCTGTGTGGAGTTTGCTTGTTCTTCCCGTGTTGGCGTGGGTTTGCTCCGGGTGCTCCGGTTTCCCCTACAGTCCAAACACATGCGCTATTGGAGAATTGGGTAAACTAAATTGGCCATAGTGTATGAGTGTGTATGTGAGTGTGTATGGGTGTTTCTCAGTACTGGGTTGCAGCTGGAAGGGCATCCGCTGCGTAAAACATATTCCTATGCTGGAATAGTTGGCGGTTCATTCTGCTGTGGCCTGATAAATAATGGACTAAGCCAAAGGAAAATTAATGAATGACCTCTTGAGGGGTAAACGATGGGCTGAAGATGCAGCTCCATTGATATCATGGGATTGTACAGTTCAAAATGTCTTTATCATGAGTAAATGTCTAAAAAGTCACTGTGGTTGATTTCTTTTCCCCCCGTTTTCTCTCAGTGTTCCTCATTTCCTCAACATTTCATGCCCCTCGTTTGCCCATTTCAGTGAGAGAATGGAAAAACTGATCGCTCTTTCTCTCTGTCTAAACTCTCATCTCAGCGATGATGAATATAACATGTCAGAAATGATGAAATCTGCTGACAAATAAAATGAGTTTCCTAGTTTTCAACTGTTCTCCAGTCGCTGAATATCATCCGCTCTCGATAAGACCATTCCCTTGTCCTCAACACAGTAATGTTTCCACTTGACTGTCTGTTTGGCCTATATTTTCAACTGTCGGTGTAAAAAAAAACACAGTTCCAGATTTCCTCCGCACTGACAGAATGACTTCGGCTGGAATTAATGAGAAGTTGATGGAACTAGAATGTTAAAATTAGTCAGCTATAACATCTGCTAAAATATAGTTCTGAGAATACATTATATATGGTTTGAACTCGCTGACGTTTACTGCTAGAAATGAATGAAATCATATAGTGCAAATATTGTGAATCAGACTTATACATGATGTACACAATAACGCTCTGAAATAGGCTGAAATCTCACTTTTAGCTACACACACACACAAAAAAGATTCATTGGATTTGATACTTTTTTTAAGGTACAGTTGAAGTCAGAATTTTTGCCTAATTTCTGTTTAACACAGAGAAGATTTCCTCAACACATTTCTAATCATAATACCCTGCTGAAAAATCCAGCTTAAACCAGCCTAAGCTGGTTGGCTGGTTTTAGCTGGTCGACCAGCCTGGTTTTAGAGGGGTTTTGGCCATTTCCAGGCTGGTTTCCAGCCATTTCCAGCCTGGTCTTAGCTGGTCAGGCTGGGAGTTGACCAGCTAAAACCAGCTTGACCAGCCAAAACCAGCTATGTCCAGCTTAAACCAGGCTGGTCAAGCTGGTTTTAGCTGGTTTGAGCTGGTCATTTTCCAGCCTGACCAGCTAAGACCAGGCTGGAAATGGCTGGAAACCAGCCTGGAAATGGCCAAAACCCCTCTAAAACCAGGCTGGTCGACCAGCTAAAACCAGCCAACCAGCTTAGGCTGGTTTAAGCTGGATTTTTCAGCAGGGTAGTTTTAATAACTCATTTCTAATAACTGATTTATTTTATCTTTGTCATGATGACAGTAAATAATATTTGACTAGATATTCTTCAACATACTAGCATTCAGCTTAAAGTGACATTTAAAGGCTTAACTAGGTTAATTAGGGTAACTAGGCAGGTTAGGGTAATTAAGCAAGCTATTGTTGTCACAATCACCAGCGATCACAGCCAGAGATCGCTGGTAAACACACACATTCATATGGACTACAAATCCGCCCGCTCATGGACTACATATTCAGTCATGCCACACGCACACACCTGATCCCGGTCACCTTTGATTACACTCACAGCTGAAGCCACTCGTACACTGATTACATGGACTTTAAGTACACCTCACAAACACACAATGTTGCTGAGTCTTGTATCCTGTATATGTGAACATTACGACGCGTTTCTCCTTGCCTTGCTTTCCTGTGTTTAGACCTTTGCTTTGCTTTGCTTTGTTTTGATTATCCCTGTGTGCCGCCTGCCTTGTGACCTTCTGCCTGATATAACGACTATGACTCTGGATTGCCCTAATACATCTGATTGTTCCTGTTTTGACCACTGCTTGCTTGACAATTCTAATAAAGACCTGCATAAGGATCCTCACTCCGTTGAAGCGTCTCAACCCTTATTACAATTGTATAATGATGGTTTGTTCTGTAGACGATTGAAAAAAATATAGCTTAAAGGGGCTAATAATATTGACCTTAAAATGGTCTTTAAAAAATTAAAAACTGCTTTTATTCTAGCCGAAATAAAACAAATAAGACTTTCTCCAGAAGAAAAAATATTATCAGACATACTGTGAAAATTTCCTTGCTCTGTTAAACATCATTTGGGAAATATTTAAAAAAGAAAAAAATAATAATTCTGACTTCAACTATATGTGTTTGCAAACAGTTTCCATGGGCTCAACTTAAACAGAGTTGAACGTTCCTAAATTTAATTTGCTTGTTTAAATGCAGCCCATATAAATAGTTTGTTGATTTTTAATCACATATTGGATGTATATTAGTACTTATGAGCAGATATTAATGGCCACTTTCCCTGCTGAAAAATCCAGCTTAAACCAGCCTAGGCTGGTTGGCTGGTTTTAGCTGGTCGACCAGCCTGGTTTTAGAGGGGTTTTGGCCATTTCCAGGCTGGTTTCCAGCCATTTCCAGCCTGGTCTTAGCTGGTCAGGCTGGGAGTTGACCAGCAAAAACCAGCTTGACCAGCCAAAACCAGCTATGTCCAGCTTAAACCAGGCTGGTCAAGCTGGTTTTAGCTGGTTTGAGCTGGTCATTTTCCAGCCTGACCAGCTAAGACCAGGCTGGAAATGGCTGGAAACCAGCCTGGAAATGGCCAAAACCCCTCTAAAACCAGGCTGGTCGACCAGCTAAAACCAGCCAACCAGCCTAGGCTGGTTTAAGCTGGATTTTTCAGCAGGGTTATTACTTATTTTTAACTTTTTATTAGATTTTAACCACATCTTACACAAAATTAGCAGCCATAGTTGAATGGATATACAGTGGAACCAGCAAATTCGAATGTAATCAGTCAATTGAATGGGGTTTATCAGTGGTTATTAGTGACTGTAAAAAATATGGACGACGCAACAGCGCCTTTTCCCATTGCAAAACGCCTCATGACGGGCACAAACTGTTGCAAAACACTGCTGAAATTGGAGCCTGGGCATGCGCAGTGTCATGATCACCAGCGATCTTCTCTCCATAGATCGCTGGTTAACATGCACTTTCACCCATGGACTACAAATCCACCATCAAATGAACTACAACTCCATACATGCACTCCAATCACACACATATGTTCCTCATCCTGACTGATTGCACACACACCACCGGAGGCTTGTCAAAGACTGATTACACACAATACATAAGCAGCACACTCTCTCTCCAGGGCGAAGTCTTGTTATCTGTTTACAGCCTGTAACATTTCTAAGCGTATCCAATGTCTAGTTTTACCGTGTGTTTACCCTCGCCTTGTTATCCTGTTTGTCCCTGCCTGCTGCCAGCCTTTTGATTATCTGCCTGTTATATTAACTACGACTCTGGATTGCCCTCACACATCTGCTTGCTCCTGTCTTGATTATTGCTTGCCTGGCCAACCCTATATTAAACCTGCATGTGGATTCGCACCATTGTTGTCAATGTCCCTTCCTTGGTTACACGCAGAAGGGACTACCAGATGGAGCCAGAGGCGGAGCCGCAGAAACCAAACGCTTGTACGCCAAATCAACCACGCCCCCCAAAGTTCTCATTTGACCACCCGTATCTGCACTATAACAAAAGCTCGCTAATATAAATTTAAGCACTTACATTTAAAAACACGTGATAATGATTTAGTAAAAACTGTGTGATGTTTTTAAAGCTGTCAATCACAACTGTCAATCACAATGACACGCCCTGTTTTTATAGCATTAAATTACTGGATAAAAACATACTCATTACATGAATGAAGATCTGAACCTATATCAGCATGATAACCAGTGCCTTAATTGACCAAAACCATCTTTCGGGACATTTTATTGCTAATGTGTAACTATTTTTTTATTTGGGCTCAAGTCTCGTTCATTAACACAGAGGAGGCGGGCTTTATGGTTTGTACTGCAGCCAGCCCCCAGGGGGCGATCAAATGGCCGGGAGCATCACTCAAAACCAGGCGTGTGGCACACTTGGTGGTTATCAGCTGATATGTATGGGCCAGTAGGGGCCTTCTGCGCCTACTGGTAGGCTCAGACGGCTGTTATCAACCATCCACATGGTTAATCAGCTATATGAGATTTCAAATATCTGCTCTTCTTCTTCCCTAAACCCAACCGTCTGTTTTTAAAAAAGCAATCACAAGCAAATTATTTACTTGTTTGGCTTTTGTTTTACCTGCTTTGTGAAACTGTTGTTCGCCAGACTCAAACCCTGTCATCGCTGTCAACTCGGCACCATGTCACAAGTCTGCCGGCGTACACGGTGAGCCACTGGAGAAACTGGTAATGGCTGTTAAGCCATTCAAATTGAGGTAAGCGCACCACCACATAGCATTGGTTTTAAAGACAAAATGCAGAATGAGCCTATGCTGATTATTTATTAAATGTCCCATTAATTGTATTTTATTAACGTCTACCCCAACCCTAAACCCAACCGTTACAGTAATGTGAAAACAGATCTGGAGTCTTCCCTATTAGTATAGCTGATAAATCATGTAGATTAGGGTTGGGCGATGTTGACCAATTTAGCATCGTACGATGTCTAATGTGAAACATCGCAATAGACGATGGCATCGTCTTCATAGGCGGAGGTGAATTAATTATTTATGAATAATTAATTAATTCATAACGAATTAATTATTTGTAGCCTACCGTTTCAACTACCTGGTCTTTGTTTTACCCATAACCAAATCATAAATAAATAAAGATAAGTTACACACAGATTACCACCTGTCAATCACTTTTTCCGTGGGACTCTGGCATGAGTAGGCAGAGTGATCCGTGTCAGTCATTTGTTTGGTGCGGTGGATGGCGGAAGGGTGTCACCCCGTAAATCCAAAATGAATCATTTTGTTTTCAGTGTATTAAATATCTCAAATAAAGTCGAGTCTTATCTAGTTCTTTTGTTCCTCAATAGCGAAGCCAAGCACACAGGTGATGAAGATTCACCAAGACAGTCTGTCATGACGTTTTTATTTTTCTCCGCTCATTTCTGTGTCCGTTTCCTTTGTTTGGAGCCTTTCCAGAACGTTCCGCACCATTCACAAAAGACACTGCTCGCCCTGTGCATCGCTGCTCTATATCTCTCAAACATAAACAGATAAATGACAACACGGGTCAGGTGACACGAGTTCAGCACTTGGGACATTTGGGCAACAACATGCATGTCTTTACTGAGGGGCTGTTCCACGCATAATGCCCCATGCTAAATAATCAGGCAATCTCGAAAAGATTACACTGTTGATATGTTAGCAGACATGCCCTTTCCATTCTCCACAGCTGAAACTCTTTGGCAAAAACATGCATATATACAAACACACAGAGAGAGAGAGAGAGAGAGAGAGAGAGAGAAACATTGCATCACAGAGGTTCTCCTTTCTTCCAAATTGAGTGAGGGAGGGAAGAAAAACAAAAGGAGGTGATGTAAAGATATCACAGTGCTCCATGTTGTCTTCATTCCTCAATTCGTACATCAGATGAGGCTGAGGCAATCCAATAGAAAAAAAACGAACTAAATAAATGGAAAAAAGCAAGCCGAGAATGTATTTGAAGCCCACTTTTGTTGACCATAAATGATTAAACTGATCATTTGTGTGAAAGGAAGATTTTAATAGCTGCAAATTAAGCCGTTTTGAACATAGCATGTTTGGCCATTACACAAGCAATATATCAGGGTATATGCAGGAATCCTAAAAGTAACTTCAATACCTTTTTTAAGACTTTTTAAAGACCTTCTCAGAATATTTGAAGACCGCATCGCCACTTCGAGTTCTAATCAGTATCTTTAACTTAATAAACAGCTGTTAATAAACAGTTGTAGCTAAATAAATCAATGGAGCACAACCCTGCAACAGAACTCATATAAGCTCAGGAGAAACAAAGCTTGAAAGAATAAATTACGCGGTGGTTTTCAGCGACAGCCTTCGGCCACTGTTTAAACTCGTCTTTCTCCAACCAGGAGAAAATTTTCCCATTTTGCCGTCTGTTTCGCTCTATGGTTTCGCTACATGTGGAGAGCGTCACATCACCTTCCCGCGTTTGTCGTAAATTACGTGACATCATCCAGACGGAGGAGCTTAGCCAGACGCACCCCGGCCCGAACCAATCGTGTGGATCGAGCACGCCGTTGTTAATATCAGGAGGAAAATAAATATATTTTCATATAAATATTGATGCTTTTTTTGGAGACACACACTTTGGACAACGCTTAAACTAGATTAAGACATCGTAAAAATGCTATTAAGACATTTTTAATTCATTTTAAAGGCCTTACTTTTCTTATAATTGATTTATGAACTTTTAATACTTTTTAAGACCCCGCGGACACCCTGTATTTATTCTGAATTTTTTTTTAACTTTTTTTAAATTTAAAGACTTGAATGAACATTGATCAGAAAGAATGGCAGCTTTGTTGTAAGGAACTGTTGAACGTAAAAATAACTCTTGCATTTTTAGTTTAATCAAATTAAAGGTGCTGTATGTAAGTTTTTGACTCTTCTAAAGCATAAAAATACAATAATATGTGTGCAGATATTTAAGAAACATCCCAAGTGAACATACTTGTTTAACTGACAAACAATGCTGAAGTCAGATATTCTGCTTTGAAAATGTTTTTTTCCGTGCCGGAACGCTGTCTTTGTTTAGGTAATTTTCACATGCACATGCCAGTTTAACCAATTATAATTCAGCACCCCGGGTTGCCTTGTTGGAAAACAGCGTATTTCATTCATTCATTCATTCATTCAGAAAGACTCTGAAAGCATGCGTCCGTGAGCGAAATGCTACAGTGTAGTGGAAAGTATCAGATGTCAAAATGAGACAGATTCAGTTCTACATGACGTTAATTAGCAAATGACATAAATATTAGGAACGTGAGCAGGTTACATCGCGTGTCCTAACAACACGCTGTGACGAGATTGTTATGAGTGATGAGCCATTTGGCTGTTTGCACCACAAAACACGGCAGAAATTTAAATACAGCCTTTCAGAAGCACAGAATATGCACTCACTCGCAAAACGGTAAGGTTTAGAATCTATTTAATACATGTTAACCCTCTTTAACATCATTAAAGGTGAAGTGAACTTTCTGCTTTCAGTATATGGTAATACACGTCATGTAAAATGCATTCAAACTCGCATTGTTAGCATTTAGCACTGAATAAAGCACACGACGCTTACCTGAGGTGATCTGTCATAGGTTTCTGTTGTTCAGCTGTGAGAAATAGAAGCCGCTTCTAATAAATCAATTTGAGGTGTTGGTTAGAACCAAAACTCCTTTTAATATGGAGAATATTCCCTCAATCGCGTGTCGTTGCTTTTATTTAGAACACAGTTTAAAATCCCTCAAACTGGCAACCCGGCGTACCTTTATTATGATTCAGGACTGCAATACCTAGTTCAACCACTGGGTGTCAAACTTACATACTGCACCTTTAACTTTTCTAGTCGTCTCAACTTATATTCATCAAAAGTGACTAAAATATTAAGTTAAACCTTGTGTAACTTAAAAAAGTTGTTGAAACCTGATTAATAATAATAATTCCTTACATTTATATAGCGCTTTTCTTGACACTCAAAGCGCTTTACACATTTTTGGGGGAATCTCCTCATCCACCACCAGTGTGCAGCATCCACCTGGATGACGCGACGGCTGCCATATTGTGCCAGACCGCACACCAGCTGATTGGTGGAGAGGAGACAGAGTGATGAAGCCAATTATGGGGATGGTTAGGAGGTCATGATGGACAGAGGCCAGTGGGCAGATTTAAACCAGGATGTCGGGGTTAAACCCCTACTCTTTTTCGAAGGACATCCTGGGATTTTTAACAACCACAGAGAGTCAGGACCTCGGTTTAACGTCTCATCCGAAAGATGGCGTTCACTGAGCTGTATAGAGTCCCCGTCACTATACTGGGGTGTTAGGACCCACACAGACCACAGGTTGGGCGCCTCCTGCTGGTCTCACTAACAGCACTTGCGGCAGCAACCTAGCTTTCCCATGTGGTCTGCTTAGCCCTGCTTAGCTTCAGTGGGCGACCATGTGAGAGTTGCGGAGAGCTGGCTGCCGGCAAGCTGATTAACATATTAAGTTGAAGCAACTTAAAAATATTTGTTGTCTTGACTTTTTGTCATAACATTTTTTACAGTGTATAAAAGGTAGTTGTGTTATAGAAATAACTGTAAAAAGATTTTTTTTTCATTCATTCATTTTCTTTCGACTTGGTCCCTTATTTATCAGGGATCACCACAGAGGAATGAACCGCCAACTATTTTAGCGTATGTTTTATGCAGCGGATGTCCTTCCAGCTGCAACCCAGTACTGGGAAATACCCATACACTACACACACTCATAGACTATGGCAAATTTTGTTAACTCAATTCACCTATAGCGCTACTGCAGCTATTCCCACTGGACTGTGGAGGAAACTGGAGGACCTGGATGAAACCCACGCCAACACGGGGAGAACATGCAAACTCCGCACAGAAATGCCAACTGACCCAGCCGGGACTCAAACCATCGACCTCCTGGCTGTGAGGCCACAGTGCTAACCACTGAGCCAAAAAGATATTTCAAAACAAATATTTATTTTGTGCTAGCTGGTCGGTGGCCAAGCAAACTGGAACCTTTTGTGAGCCTTCTGTAAGTTTCCAGAAACGTGGAAAACAAATGATGATGTAACACTGTGGAAGAGTTGGAAGAGTTACATTTTGGAATTCATTCAACCGATCTTTGGGTCTGGGGGGCGCACATTTAGCTTAGCTTAACATGAATCATTGAATCGGATTAGACCATTAGCATCTAGCTCAATGAATTCTAAAAAGAGTTTCATTGTAATTACATCATAGCTGAAAAAAACAGCCTAAGCTGGTTGGCTGGTTTTAGCTGGTCGACCAGCCTGGTTTTAAAGGGGTTTTGACCATTTCCAGGCTGGTTTCCAGCCATTTCTAGCCTGGTCTTAGCTGGTCAGGCTGGAAAATGACCAGCTTAAACCAGCTAAAACCAGGTAAACCAGGTAAAACGCCTGGTTTAAGCTGGACATAGCTGGCTTTGGCTGGTCAAGCTGGTTTTAGCTGGTCAACTCCCAGCCTGACTAGCTAAGACCAGGCTGGAAATGGCCAAAACCCCTCTAAAACCAGGCTGGTCGACCAGCTAAAACTAGCCAACCAGCCTAGGCTGGTTTAAGCTGGATTTTTCAGCAGGGATTGCATACTAAAATCAATGGAAAACAAAATGTACTATTTTCTACGTTGTAATAATCACCGAACTTGCCATAGTACAGCAGCAAAGCTCCTTGATTATTACGCTGAAATGATAGTATAGTTCCTAGCCATTTTGACCAAAAAAAACAGCAACTTCCAGGAACCTGTTGTGATCCTTCTGTAAGTTTCCAAAAACGTGGGAAACAAACAATGATGTAACACTGTGATGCGTTGTTTACCTTATTAAAGGGACATCACACTTTTTTGGGAGAAGTTAAACAGATCCATTTAGCCGATCTCGGGGTCTGACAGGAGCACGATTAGCTTACCATAAATCATTGAATCGGATTAGACCATTAGCATCTAGCTCATTTAATTCTAACGATAATTTCATTAGTTACATTGTATACTAAGACCAATGGAAAGTGAAACTTTCTAGGTTGATAGAAGCTATATACTCAGTCTGGAGTGCCATAGTACAGCAGCAAAGTTCCTTGATTATTACGCTGAAATGATAGTAGTTCCTAGCCGTTTTGACTTAGAAAACAGCAACTTTTCATTTTCCGTCGTTCTTAGTGCATGATGTAACCACAGAAGAGTCGAACTTTAAGTAGGAAAATAATCAAAACTCATATGCTGCCTTCACATCAAGCGCGAGTGATTTACATGTTAGGTCAATGCAAAAACATGAATAGACATCCTGCGACGCGAATGAGGCGATTTGCGAATCGATCAAATTGAAAAATCTGAACTCTAGAGGACATTCGCACCGTGTTAATCAGGAGCTTGCTCTTATAGAGACATGGTTATGACGTGGGTACAGTTTCTGGAAGAGTTCATGAACTCGCAGGGCTGGGTGCACCTCTGAATGGATCTAATGGACTCAGACACGGCTCTAAATAATTAGTCACTGTTTATCAGCCTTTATGAAGCACACAAACACAGCTATCCTCTCAATAAAATCCATGTTAGCTCTTTAGCAACGAAGTTAAGTCACCGGGCAGACAAAAGACCTGCCCTTCACGCGAATCCACGTCTATTGCTTCATGAATTTGACATGCGAATGAAGCGGATTTGACGCTCGAACATGTCTCCTGGTAAGTTAGACCATGTCCTGTGGTCTAATGGAACTAAGATTGAACTGTTTGGCCATAATGACCAGTGTTACATTTGGAGGACAAAGGGGAAAGCTTACAAGCTTAGAAACACCATCCCAACTGTGAACTATGGGGGCGGCAGCATCATATTGTGGGGCTGTTTTGCTGCAGGAGGGACTGGTCCACTTCACAGCATAGATGGCATCATGAAGAAAGAACATTATGTAGAAATACTGAAGCAACATCTCAAGACATCAGCCAGGAGATTAAAACTTGGCCACAAATGGGTCTTCCAAACAGACCATGACCCTAAGCATACTGCCAAATTAGTTAAAATGTGCTTTAAGGACAACAGAGTGAATGTTTTGGAGTGGCCATCACAAAGCCCTGAGCTCAATCCTATAGAAAATTTGTGGGCAGAGTTGAAAAAGCTTGTGCGAGCAAGACAGCCAACAAATCTGACTCAGTTAGACCAATTCTGTCAGGAGGAATGGGCCAAAATTCCTGCAAACTATTGTGAGAAGCTTGTGGAAGGAGACCCAAAACATTTGACCAAAGTTATACCGTTTAAAAGCAAAGCTAAAAAAAATACCAAGGAAATGTGTGTAAACTTTTGACTGTCTGGAAATTAAGAACAAATTCTCAAAACAAATTCTCTCATTATTCTGGCATTTAGCAAATGTAAATTATTTAGGTAATCCTGACGGACCTAAAATAGTAAACGTTTAGTATGATTTACCATCAGACATTTTTTTTTAAATGGTTATGTTCCTTTTTTAGTGTATGTAAACTTCTGGTTTCAACTGTATATCCATTTTTCACTATATAATTCCTGTTGGCTAAAACAAGCCTTGTTCATTTGTCGAAGCTCAAATAGAAGATTCACAAGATTAAAGAAGTGAACTTGGTTTCATTCCATGTTTGCTTAAAAAAATAAGCCAATTGGCAGTGCGATTAGTACTAATAATCCTAAAATGAGCATTTATTGCACAAAATATCATCCAGTATAATTAAATGGCTCAAATGCAATCATTACAACCAATTAAAAGACCATCATCATCAGTTGTTCTTTGCATTTCTTAAGGATGTCACGATCTAATCTCTGTTGTGTAGATTTGGAAAGGACTTCCTTCTTCAAATGACTTTAATCAACGTAATGTCCTCAGTTTTGAGGAAAGATCTCTGCTGGGGACTGATTTCACAGTTTTCCTTCTCCTTCACATACGCAGAGGGTGGTGACGGTTGTTTGTCTGTTCTGTGCAAGGGCTGAACCAGCTGGTTTCTCTGAGGATTTGGGCCAGAACTTTCACAATGGGCTCCCTGATGGAGATCTTGATTGCACATAAATGCAACACGAGCAATAGGGGTGGAGGTGGGATGCCAAAAGCTGTGCACAACACTCTCCGGATTTGATCTTCTCGTGTTGCAATGACCAGCATCTCATCATTGGGTATTGTCATACCAAAAGCGGGGCATTTTCCTTTTCGTAGTCTGCAGAGAGTATTCTGTATTTTGAGAATGTAATGATCATGCAGGTCATGTTTACCTGAGCATAACAGAAACAGAGGGAGGAAAATAAAGGTTTATTTAGCAGGGGAGATGGGACGAGTTAAACCAGAACATTTACTGATTTTAACTAAGAGCGATGTCCTTATCTGGCATAACAGGAACACTTTGTTTTGGAAAAAAGGCTCATTTTACAAATCCCCTAGAGTTAAATAGTTGAGTTTTACCATTTTTGAATCCATTTAGCTCATCTTCGACTCTGGTGAGAGCACTTTTAGTTTAACTTAGCATAAATCAATTCAATTCATCTTTATTTGTATAGCGCTTTTACAATGTGGATTGTGTTAAAGCAGCTTCACATAGAAGATAAAGTCATGCTCAAAAATCAACACAAAAGAGTTTCGATAATTTTAAAGGTTGAACCTTCTGTAGTTACTTTGTGTATTAAGACTGATGAATAAATAAAAGTTGCTATTTTCTAGGCTGATAAGGCTATACTTTGAATTCTGCCTCTTTCATTGATTCATGTTCACTGGCGACTCTGAATTCTGCCTCTTTTCTTGATTCACCTTCATCCCCAACTCTGAATTCTGCCTCTTTTGTTGATTCACGTTCATTCCCAACTCTGAATTCTGCCTCTTTTGTTGATTCACCTTCATTCCTAACTCTGAATTCTGCCTCTTTTCTTGATTCACATTCATTCGCAACTCTGAATTCTGCCTCTTTTGTTGATTCACATTCATTCGCAACCCTGAATTCTGCCTCTTTTGTTGATTCGCGTTGATTTACGACTCCGAATCCTGCCTCTTTTGCTGATTCACGTTCATTCCTAACTCTGAATTTTGCCTCTTTTGTTGATTCACAATCATTCACAACTCTGAATCCTGCCTCTTTCAGTGATTCATGTTCATTTGCAACTCTGAATTCTGCCTCTTTTGTTGATTCACATTCATTCGCAACTCTGAATCCTGCCTCTTTTTTTGATTCACGTTCTTTCACAACTCTGAATTCGGTCTCTGTTGTTGTTTACATTCATTCGCAACTCTGATTTCTGCCTCTTTTGTTGATTCACGACTCAGAATTCTGCCTCTTTTCTTGATTCACGTTCATTTCTAACTCTGAATTCTGCCTCTTTTGTTGATTCATGTTCATTCTCAACTCTGAATTCTGCCTCTTTTGTTGATTCATGTTCATTCTCAACTCAGAATTCTGCCTCTTTTGCTGATTCATGTTCATTCCCAACTCTGGATTCTGCCTCTTTTGTTGATTCACGTTGATTCACGACTCCGAATCCTGCCTCTTTTGTTGATTCACAACCATTCACAACTCTGAATCCTGCCTCTTTCAGTGATTCATGTTCATTCGCAACTCTGAATTCTGTCTCTTTTGTTGATTCACATTCATTCGCAACTCTGAATCTTGCCTCTTTTGTTGATTCACGTTGATTCACGACTCTGAATCCTGCCTCTTTTGCTGATTCACATTCATTCCCAACTCTGAATTCTGCCTCTTTTGTTGATTCATGTTGATTCACGACTCCGAATCCTGCGTCTTTTGCTGATTCACATTCATTCCCAACTCTGAATTCTGCCTCTTTTGTTGATTCACAATTATTCACAACTCTGAATCCTGCCTCTTTCAGTGATTCATGTTCATTTGCAACTCTGAATTCTGCCTCTTTTGTTGATTTAGGTTCATTTGCAACTCTGAATCATGCCTCTTTTGTTGATTCACGACTCAGAATCCTGCCTCTTTTGTTGATTCACATTCATTCGCAACTCTGAATTCTGCCTCTTTTGTTGATTCACGACTCTGAATCCTGCCTCTTTTGTTGATTCACATTCATTCGCAACTCTGAATCCTGCCTCTTTTGTTGATTCACATTCATTCGCAACTCTGAATTCTGCCTCTTTTGTTGATTTACGTTCATTCACGACTCCGAATCCTGCCTCTTTTATTGATTCACGTTCTTTCACAACTCTGAATTCGGCCTCTGTTGTAGTTTACATTCATTCGCAACTCTGATTTCTGCCTCTTTTGTTGATTCACGAATCAGAATTCTGCCTCTTTTGTTGATTCACGTTCATTCGTGACTCTGAATTCTTCCTCTTTTCTTGATTCACGTTCATTCCTAACTCTAAATTCTGCCTCTTTTGTTGATTCACATTCATTAGCGACTCTGAATTCTGCCTCTTTTGTTGATTCAAGTTCATTCTCAACTCTGAATTCTGCCTCTTTTCTTAAATCACGTTCTTTCACAACTCTGAATTCTGCCTCTTTTGTTGATTCACGTTCATTCGTGACTCTGAATTCAGCCTCTTTTCTTGATTCACGTTCATTCCTAACTCTAAATTCTGCCTCTTTTGTTGATTCATGTTCATTCTCAACTCAGAATTCTGCCTCTTTTCTTGAATCACGTTCTTTCACAACTCTGAATTCTGCCTCTTTTGTTGATTCATGTTCATTCGTGACTCTGAATTCTGCCTCTTTTCTTGAATCACATTCTTTCACAACTCTGAATTCTGCCTCTTTTGTTTTTTACATTTATTCGCTACTCTGATTTCTGCCTCTTTTGTTGATTCACCACTCTGAATTCTGCCTCTTTTGTTGTTTACATTCATTCTCTACTCTGATTTCTGCCTCTTTTGTTGATTCACCACTCTGAATTCTGCCTCTTTTGTTGTTTACATTCATTCGCTACTCTGATTTCTGCCTCTTTTGTTGTTTACATTCATTCGCTACTCTGATTTCTGCCTCTTTTGTTGATTCACCACTCTGAATTCTGCCTCTTTTGTTGTTTACATTTATTCGCTACTCCGATTTCTGCCTCTTTTGTTGATTCACCATTCTGAATTCTGCCTCTTTTGTTGTTTACATTCATTCGCTACTCTGATTTCTGCCTCTTTTGTTGATTCACCACTCTGAATTCTGCCTCTTTTGTTGTTTACATTTATTCTCTACTCCGATTTCTGCCTCTTTTGTTGATTCACCATTCTGAATTCTGCCTCTTTTGTTGTTTACATTCATTCGCTACTCTGATTTCTGCCTCTTTTGTTGATTCACCATTCTGAATTCTGCCTCTTTTGTTGTTTACATTCATTCGCTACTCTGATTTCTGCCTCTTTTGTTGATTCACCATTCTGAATTCTGCCTCTTTTGTTGTTTACATTCATTCGCTACTCTGATTTCTGCCTCTTTTGTTGATTCACCACTCTGAATTCTGCCTCTTTTGTTGTTTACATTCATTCGCTACTCTGATTTCTGCCTCTTTTGTTGATTCACCACTCTGAATTCTGCCTCTTTTGTTGTTTACATTCATTCGCTACTCTGATTTCTGCCTCTTTTGTTGATTCATCACTCTGAATTCTGCCTCTTTTGTTGTTTACATTAATTCGCTACTCTGATTTCTGCCTCTTTTGTTGATTCACGACTCTGAATTCTGCCTCTTTTGTCTATTTACATTTATTCGCAATTCTGAATTCTGCCTCTTTTGTTGATTCACGACTCTGAATTCTGCCTCTTTTGTCGATTCACGACTCTGAATTCTGCCTCTTTTGTTGATTCACGTTCATTTGCGACTTTGAATTCTGCCTCTTTTGTCGATTCACGTTCATTCACGACTATAAATTCTGCCTCATTTGTTGATTCACATTCATCCGCGACTCCAAATTCTGCCTCTTTTCTTGATTGTTGACTGTATTTGTGTGGAAATTCACTGAATATCTGAAAGCACAGTAAGTTGTACACAAACGATTCATTACTCTGCAGTGAGCTATTGTGTGATCTCTGACTTTGATATCTGGGCTCAGTGCTGCTTCTCATTGCTTTATTACACAAGTTCAGCATTCCTGCGATAGCTTGGATGAAGGGCCTCCTCTGTGCAGAAGCTTTGGACCATGGAGCAGGCAATGATCTAATAAAATTGGGAAAGATTTCAACAGTTGTGTCCAAGGTGAAAGTTCGGCTCCAGCACGTGTGGTTCACTTGAGTCCACTGGGAACACCAACACTCAGAACATCTGAAGTCACACATTTATGATCTCATGATGGCCGTAGTGAGCAGAAACACACAGCTGAAGAAGCACTTGAGCTGCTGAAAGCTGACAGACATAGAAAAAGCTTTATCTGGGTGCACCAGTTTTTACATTTGTGAATTAGTACTTTGTATGTGTGTACTGTATATGGCAACCTGTCCAACTTATACAACCATATTGATAGTTTTCATGTGTCGTCGTAGCATTAGGTGAATGCACCCCCCCCCCCCCCCCCCCCCGGTAGGCAAAACATTACCGTCTCCCACTGACTACGTAATTTCTCCTTATTAGCCAAAAAATTGGATAATTGTTGTGCAATATGTTTAGCGTTACTAACCAACGAGGAGACACACCTGAGCTGTGCTTCTACAGAATTCCTTCAGAGATAGAACAACCAGAAAGGAGAAATTTGTGGGTTTGTGTCGAATAGTCGCATCCTTTACCCATAACGAACCATGTAACATACATTAAATGTCAGTATGATTGTGTGCTTTTTATACAGTTTCTATTCTAATTTGCAAGTCAAGTGCAATTTAAGTATTAACTGAAATTCAAACTCAAAGTATAAATATCCGAATGTAGACGAAGAATAGGTTTTCCCTTCCAGCAAAAGTAAAAGAAACGGTCACCAAATATAAACACAGACACTTACGTGCTATAACACCATCGCTAATGATTTAATCTCTGAGGAATTCATTTATTTATTCATTAATTTTCCTTCAGCTTAGTCACTTATTTATCAGTGATCGCCACACTGGAATGAACCGCCAACTATTCTGGCATATGTTTTACGCAGCGGATGCCCTTCCAGCAGCAACCCAGTACTGGGAAACACCAGTAGACAGGGGCGGACTGGCCATAGGGAGCACCGGGACATTTCCCGGTGGCCTGACGGTCAATCTGGCCTGCCACCGTGAGTCTGGCCTGCCACTCATAAACCCTCCGCCCCCACCCCCCGCTCTTCATTTTCTTTTCGGCTGAGTCCCTTTATTAATCCGGGGTCGCCACAGCGGAATGGACCGCCAACTTATCCAGCACGTTTTTACTCAGCGGATGCCCTTCCAGCCGCAACCCATCTCTGGGGAAAACACACACATTCTCACTCATACACTACGGACAATTTAGCCTACCCAATTCACCTGTACCGCATGTCTTTGGACTGTGGGGGAAACCGGAGCACCTAGAGGAAACCCACGCGAACGCAGGGAGAACATGCAAACTCCACACAGAAAGGGCCAACTGACCCAGCGGAGATTTGAACCAGCGACCTTCTTGCTGTGAGGCGACAGCACTACCAACTGCACCACTGCGTAACCCCCCCCATCCCCCCCCCCCGCTTTTCACTTTCTATATCGCATTGGATGTGGCCTGCCACCAGCACTCTGGCTTGTCGCGCATACCCCCCTCCCGCTCTTCACTTTTATATCGCATCGGATGTGGCCTGCCACCGGCACTCTGGCCTGCTGTGCATACCACCCCCACGCGCCCACCCCCCGCTTTTCACTTTCTATATTGCATCGTGCATTGGTCGGATGTGGCCTGCCACCGGCAGACTGGCTTGCCGCGCATACCCCCCCTTCCGCTCTTCACTTTCTATATCGCATCGGATGTGGGCTGCCGCACACCACCACTGCATGCAACCCGGTTTGTCCCGGTTGAAAATGCTTTCCCAGTCGGCCCCTGCCCATAGACACTCACATTCACACACACTCGTACACTATGGCCAATTTAATTAATAATTTCTCCTATAGAGCATGTGTTTGGACTTGTGGGAGAAACCAGAGCATCCAGAGGAAGCCCACGCCAACACGGGGAGAACATGCAAACTTTACACAGAAATGCCAACACAGAAATGCCAACTGGCCCAGCCGAAACTCGAACCAGTAACCTTTTTGCTGTGAGCCAACAGTGCTAACTAGGGATGTCCAGATCTGATCACGTGATCGGAAATCGGGTCCGGCCACTCGGTTTCAGACTCAATCTGAATCGGACTTTATCTGCCGATTAGGACTCGACTATATATGTGTATATATAACACATCTTTAGTTATGCGGTGGCACAGAGTTAGACCTCTTTCTTGACTTCACACAGACACAGCAACATCCTGGATCTGTTTCTTCGGTCTTCTTTACTCTTTTTATGTATTATAGAAGTATCGGATCGGGTTTTGGTATCAGTAGATACTCCGAATCAAATGACTCAGAATCGGACTCGAGGGCAAGAAAACTGATTGGGACATCTCTAACTTTTGTATTATTTTAGTTTCTTAGCTTAGTTCCCGCGCCGCAGTGAGAAGGTCGCTGGTTCGAGCCTCGGCTGGGTCAGTTGGCGTTTCTGTGTGGAGTTTGCATGTTCTCCCTGCGTTTGCGTGGGTTTCCTCCGGGTCCTCGGGTTTCCCCCACAGTCCAAAGACGTGCGGTACAAGTGAATTGGGTAAGCTAAATTGTCCGTAGTGTACGAGTGTGGATGAGTGTGTATGGATGTTTCCCAGTGATGGGTTGCAGCTGGAAGGGCATCCGCTGCATAAAACATATGCTGGATAAGTTGGCGGTACATTCCGCTGTGGCGACCCCAGATTAATAAAGGGAGTAAGCCGAAAAGAAAATGAATGAATGAGTTTAGTTCCCCTGTCTGTCTTTGTGTATTGTGTCTCTCTGTCCCAGGCCAGCCCAGCCCTTCTGTGAGTCCATGGCTGCTGGTGTCCTCTGTCAGGCTGCTACTGGTAAGACAACAACTCGCCAGGATCTCTGATCTGCGGTGCCTCATCCAAGGCCTTCACCACCTCCTTTCTGGCCAGTCTCCCATCTTCCAAGCACTCTGTGGCTTCTGACCGTGCCATCCAGGACACTCCAGCACGACCCCTTTCCTCTGTCAGCTCCATCCAGGACTACTCCGTTCATCACTGTTACACTGTGTTTCACTTAATCCCTACTACATATCACATAATTGTCACTTATTCAGTCCAGAGTCAGGACCTCGGTTTAACGTCTCATCCGAAAGACGATGCTCACTCAACAGTTTAGAGTCCCCTTCGCTATACTGGGGCGTTAGGACCCACACAGAGCACCCCCTGCTGGTCTCACTAAGACCACTTCCAGCAGCAACCTAGCTTTCCCATGTGGTCTCCCATCCAGGTACGGACCAGGATCAGCCCTGCTTAACTTCATGTGAGAGTTGCAGAGAGCTAGGTCCTGGCTAAAACATTATACACTAGCTTACAAGTCCAGAATACAGCATCTGTAGCTGTATTGATAAACTGCTTACTAACATCTTTTAATGTAGCGTTAATGCTTAACAAATAACGAATTCACTATTTTGTTATCCTTAAGAGATGCTTCATAGTGTGTAGTTATTATAAAGTGTTACTCAATATGCTAGTATTCAGCTTAAAGTGAAATTTAACTAGGTTAATTAGGCAAGTTAGGGTAATTAGGCAAGTCATTGTATAACACCGGTTTGTTCTGTAGACAATCCAAAACAAATATTGCTTAAGGAGGCTAATAATATTGAGCTTAAAATGGCTTTAAAAACATTAAAAACAGCTTTTATTCTAGCCGAAAAAGCTTTCTCCAGAAGAAAAAATATTAAAGTAAATACTGTGAAATATTCCTGAATCTGTTAAACATCATTTGGGAATCATGTGGGAAAAAAATTCACAGGAGGGCGAATAATTTTGACTTCAACTCTATATATACACCAGGATATCCGACTGTGCCTCTCAGCGGCTGTGAAAACACATCATATCCACATTATGGAATAGCATGACTGTGTAAATGCAGTCTTCCGCAACAAAATTCCTTTCACTCAAATTTACGCCACACACACATGCACAAAGCACTGGCGTATCCTGTGCACGCTGCTTACATCCATTGTATCAGCAGAGAGAATTGCAATCACAGGATAAAAGAGGAGCGGTAAAAGCAGCGAGGGTTTGGAGCGAGTGGTTCCAGGATTGATCGTCCCACGCTGATTATGCCGACCTCCTGAACTGCATTTAAACGCGCTGCAACTCGAACTCTTTCCTGTGTAGAAGGTCATCGGTGCGAGTCTACGTTTACACGGCGCACAGGTGTCCAGCAGAGACATTAGGACTGGATTAGCAGGTAGGATTAGATCAGAAAGAAGGTCTGTTTTGTGTGCCCAGAAGAAACAAAAGCACATTTATTTTCACCGTGAAACTACAAGTGATCCGCTTCATGAGTCCGGTCGATTTTTACCAGATTTAGTTTTCAGATTTTACCACATTCTCACCTTGTTATTTATTTGATTTTTTTTTTGGATTCTGTTTTTGTTTCACCTGCTTTCTGGAACCGTTCTTCACCGGACTCGAACCCTGTCATCGTGGTCAACTCCTCTCTGCGTCTCAAGTCCATCATCGTACACGACGAGCTAACGGGACAAACTAGTTTCAGCGGGAAAGCCATCCATACGGAGGTTAACAGTCAGCTGGTCAGCACGAAAACAAATGGCGTCATACCGCCCTGCAGCGTTCGTTTAAAAAATGAAATGCAGACATATGTACCTCTGGCTACATAATTCGTGGTCTCCAGAAACGTATTTAGGGGTACGTTTTCAGAACGAGCCTCTGTTGAAAATTATTATTACACACAGAAAAAGAAAGAAAGAAAAAAACACATTATTCCTCCAACACCCTCTGAAAAATGAATAAATAAATGAATTAATTAATTAATGGTCCCAATTTTAAATAATAAGCCTATATATGTCACCGGTTCGGTCCCAGCATATCCCCTCACCAACCAGCAGAGGTCATCATCCCCCGAATACTAACCACATACTAGCACTGATTACGCTGCACCTGATTTCAATCACCTTGGTGTTTAAATACCACTCAGTTCAAGGACTCGGTGCAAAGTCTTGTTTGCTGTCTAACATTACTGAACGTTTACTGAACCTTCTGATTGCCTCTCTGTTACCGACTACTGCCTGACTGTTTATTAATCATCTGCTGCCTGCCCTGACCAACGCCTGTACCATCGTTTCTGAACCGTAAGCTGCCTGCCCTGACCAACGCCTGTACCATCGTTTCTGAACCGTAAGCTGCCTTCCCTGACCAATGCCTGTACCATCGTTTCTGAACCGTAAGCTGCCTCCCTGACCAACGCCTGTACCATCGTTTCTGAACCGTAAGCTGTCTTCCCTGACCAATAGCCTGTATCACCATCCCTGAGTTTATTTTCTTCTCCTTTGTCGACTTTATTCACTGTATTACCCTGCTGTGTATAATAAAGCTCGCAAATGGATCCATATACCTCAGGGTCCTCATTACAATATAATCCTCATATTAATATTTAATGAGATGTCATGGTGGTGCAGTGGGTAGCACGATCGCCTCACAGCAAGAAGGTCGCTGGTTCGAGCCCCGGCTGGGTCAGTTGGGTCAGTTCTGTGTGGAGTTTGCATGTTCTCCCTGTGTTGGCATGGGTTTCCTCCGGGTGCTCATTTGGATGAACTAAATTGTCCTTAGTGTATGAGTGTGTGTGTGTGTGAATGTAAAAGTGTATGGGTGTTTCCCAGTACTGGGTTGCAGCTGGAAGGGCATCCGCTGTATAAAACATATGCTGGAATAGTTGGCGGTTCATTCCGCTGTGGCGACCCCTGATAAATAAGGGACTAATTTAAAGGAAAATGAATGAATTGGTTTATTTCAAGTGAAATTTCATTTGATAGTTATGCTAACAAGGACACCATTCATTATGTAATGTAATGTAATGTGTATTTATATAGCGCATTTATTGTGTATGGCCGTACATCCTAAGCGCTTCACAATCATGAGGGGGGTCTCTCCACACCACCACCAGTGTGTAGCATCCACTTGGATGATGCGACGGCAGCCACAGGACAACGGCGCCAGTGCGCTTACCACACACCAGCTATAGGTGGAGTTAAGATACAGTGATAGAGCCAATTCAGTGAATGGGGATTATTAGGAGGCCATGATGGGTAAGTGCCGATTGAGGGACTTTGGCCAGGACACCAGGGTTACACCCCTGCTCTTTACGAGAAGTGCCATGGGATTTTTAATGACCACAGAGAGTCAGGACCTCGGTTTAACGTCTCATCCGAAAGACGGCGCCCACTGACAGTATAGTGTCCCCTTCACTTTTACTGGGGCATTAGGACTCACACAGACCACAGGTTGAGCGCCCCCTGCTGGCCTCACTAACACCACTTCCAACAGCAAGCTAGTTTTCCCATGTGGTCTCCCATCCAGGTACTAACCAGGCTCAGCCCTGCTTAGCTTCAGTGAGTAACCATTAAAGTGTAACCAAAACACCTGATCTTGCTAAAAAGCCAACCATTTCACAGAATAAAATGACTTATGTAACTCCAGTCGCTTGAGTTTATGATATGAACCGTTTCTCATGTAGTTGACTGTAATAGCAGCCGCTCTATGGGTGGCCATTCAGCAAATCCATCTGTCCACCTGTGGATCTTTATTACCCACAGTTCTCTGTGACCGCAGGGATCAGTAAGAAAAGCTGGACTTTCAGAGAACACCTGCACTTTGTGACTGATCCGCAATCAAAGCAGGACTTCAGCAGATCCACACATGCTCAAATACTCTAATATTGAGGAGATTCTGAGGAGGAGCCACTTTACTTTTCAGTAAAACATGTGCTGGATAAGTTGGCGGTTCATTCCGCTGTGGCGACCCCTGATTAATAAAGGGACTAAGCCGAAAAGAAAATGAATGAATGATGCACTGCTTCAAATGCTGTACATAAATCAACAGTTCTGGATCAATTAACTCAGAGAAGCAGAGTAATTAATTGATTGAGTGGATTGAACATGCTTGCGAAACAATGAACTGTGTCAGAAATTGATGTTCATGTATCGTATGCATGAAATATTGTGTCATTGCTTTTGAAATGTCTTGATACATACACTCACCGGCCACTTTATTAGGTACACTAATACACTAACTTTATAGTAGCGGGTTGGACCCTTTTGCCTTCAGAACTGTCTTAATCCTTCATGGACAGATTCAACGAGGTACTGTAAATATTTCTCAGAGATTTTGCTCCATATTGACATGATAGCATCACGCAGTGCCTGCAGATTTGTCGACTAATCTCCCGTTCCACCACATCCCAAAGCTGCTCTATTAGATTGAGCTCTGGTGACTGTGGAGGCCATTTGAGTACAGTGAACTCAGTGTCGTGTTCATGAAACCGGTCCGAGAAGATTCACGCTTTATGACATGGTGCCTTATCCTGCTGGAAGTAGCCATCAGAAGATGAGTGCACTGTGGTCATAAATGGATGGACATGGTCAGCAACAATACTCAGGTAGGCTGTGGCGTTGACACGATGCTCAATTGGTACTAATGGGCCCAAAGTGTGCCAAGAAAATCTCCCCCACACCATTACACCACCACCACCAGCCTGAACCGCTGATACAAGGCAGGATGGATCCATGCTTTCATGTTGTTGAAGGCAATTTCTGACCTGACCATCCGAATGTGGCAGCAGAAATGGAGACTCATCAGACCAGGGAACGTTTCTCCAATCCTCTATTGTCCAGTTTTGGTGAGCCTGTGTGAATTGTAGCCTCAGTTTCCTGTTCTTAGCTGACAGGAGCGGCACCCGGTGTGGTCTTCAGCTGCTGTAGCCCATCCACCTCAAGGTTGGACGTGTGTTCAGAAATGCTTTTCTACGTACTCTTCTGGTTATTGAGTTACTGTTGCCTTTCTATCAGCTGGAACCAGTCTGGCCATTCTCCTCTGACCTCTGGCATCAACAAGGCATTTGCGCACACAGAACTGCCGCTCACTGGATAATATTTCCTCTTTGTCGGACCATTCTCTGTAAACCCTAGAGATGGTTGAGCGTGAAAATCCCAGTAGATCAGCAGTTTCTGAAATACTCAGACCAGCCCGTCTGACACCAACAACCATGCCACGTTCAAAGTCACTTAAATCCCCTTTCTTCCTCATTCTGATGCCCGGTTTGAACTGCAGCAGATCGTCTTGACCATGTCTACATGCCTAAATGCAGTGAGTTGCTGCCATGTGATTGGCTGATTAGAAACTTGCGTTACCGAGCAGTTGGACAGCTGTACAAAAGTGTATAAAGTGGCCGGTGAGTGTTTAACGTTCATTATTTTTAAAGTGTTACGTTTTATTTTAAAGCTAAAAAACGGTCCTGTTTGGCTCAGATTGGTTCTATTGTCAGGGTTGAGATTTACATGTAGAGCATTTATATGTAAATTTTTAGTGTTTATAATTAAATAACTTTTCAAACAATGTCATTAAAAATGTCTTTTTATGATGTAATTAGTAATTAATTACTTTTTTGAGGTAACTGAACGTTACACACTTAAATTGTAGCAACTTTTTGTATGCATTTTTAGATGTTTTAAACCAAATTTCATTAATTCATTCATTTTCCTTCGGCTTAGTCTTTTATTCATCAGGGGTCGCCAGTTTCAGCTATTCCAGCATTTGTTTTACACAGCAGATGCACTTTCAGCTGCAACCCAGTACTGGGAAACACCCATACACACTCGCCATTTCACACACACACACTCATACACTACAGACAATTTAGTTTATCCAATTACCCTAAAGCACATGTGTTTGGACTGCCAACACGGGAGAACATGCAAACTCCACACAGAAATGACAACTGACCTAGCAGGGACTCGAACCAGCGACCTTCTTGCCTTGAGGTGACAGTGCTAACCACTGAGCCACCGTGTCACCCCTAAGCCAAATTTAGTACATTGAAAAATGGTAACACTTTACAATAAGGTTGTATTGATTAATGTTAGGCGATGCAGTGGCGCAGTAGGTAGTGCTGTCGCCTCACAGCAAGAAGGTCGCTGGTTCGAGCCTCGGCTGGGTCAATTGGCGTTTCTGAGTTTGCATGTTCTCCCTGCGTTCGCGTGGGATTCCTCCGGGTGCTCCGGTTTCCCCTAAAGACATGCGGTACAGGTGAATTGGGTAGGCTAAATTGTCCGTAGCGTATGAGTGTAAATGACTGTGTGTGGATATTTCCCAGAGATGGGTTGCAGCTGGAAGGGCATCCGCTGCATAAAACATATGCTGGATAAGTTGGCGGTTCATTCCGCTGGGGCGACCCCAGATTAATAAAGGGACTAAGCCGAAAAGAAAATTTTAGATTAATGTTAATTAATGCATTTACTAACATGAACAAACAATGAACAATACATTTATTACAGTATTTGTTCACGTTTGTTAATGAATATACAGTCGTTCATTATTAGTTCATGTTAACTCACGGTGCATTGACTAATGCTAACAAAGCATGAATTTAGATGTTAATATTGCATTAATAAACCCTGAAGTATGATTAATAAATGCAAGCAGGGGTTTACATTAACACCCGCCAAATGCGGAGATATTTCAGTGGTGGCGGGTAAGACACACACTCCCACTAGCCACTTTGGCTGGTTGAAAATCATTTTCCCAGATAATAATTCATAAAAGCAGGGTTTGACAATAAGGATGGTCCAATATGCATGCAAAGTGTGACGGGTGCCAGGTGTCTCAGTGTTTACCCGGAGGAAAAAGGGTAAAAAAGAGACAGAAACTATATCGCTCTGCTTATCAGCCTTTATGCGTTTCTCCTTAGCGCTGTCGACTACACACATGCCAGTCAACGACCATGAGTGGGCAAAAGGAAATAAAAAAACACTCAAACATCCATCGCAAAATAGAATATGATTTTATCAAAAGAATTAAACAGCGGTAGAGCGACCATTACACACTTCTCCTCAGAGCTCGCTGGAACTGAACTGAGCTCCCGCGCATGCGTGCTTCCATGCAAAAGGTAAAACAACCATAGAAGGAGTCATCTTAAAGGGGACATGACATTTGTATACCCTGTACATCAAACATTAAGCGGCCGTTACAAAAGGCGATCTTAGAATTGAGAAGCAGCACGACTGACAAAAATAATTGCGTTCGCGTGAGCAATAAAAAGGCAGATGAATACTGAATGGGAGGATGATCACTCACACTAACAGCTGAGGTGATGCGCGCGACTGTTTAAAACGCGTGCGCACTGTCGTTTCCTTGCGTGAAGCAACTGTGTCACAGCTGATGTGATCGGTTCTCTTTCAAATAGACTAGACAAAAAGTGATGAACATGCAGTCTTGCTGCTTTCAAGAGCTCCATATTTGTATTTTTGTAAGCAGCACCGGTTTCTTTCACTTTCACCATTATTTGAACAGATTTTTTATGGGTCTAACGTTAACCGTGTGCGTTATAATCCTTTCATTATCACACAGTATGTTTTTTTTACCTGCTTTCTTTTGCGTAATGTGGTTTAATGATCATTTTTTACAATAACATTGCTTTAATGCAGTGGTTCTCAAAGTGGGGGTCGGGACCCCCCGAGGGGTCGCGGGACAATGAAGGGGGGGTCGCCTGGTCATTTCCAAAAATCTATTTATTTTTATTAAACCATAAGAGCTACCATATTTTATCCATAACCTACAGAAAAACATAGTCGTTTACAGTTACTATATACTATATAGTTGCTAGTTCTATTGGATTGCAACCCCTGGGGGAATTACATTATATTAAAGACACAGAAATAGCGTCAGATGCAGCAGATTGATTTTATAACACCAGGTTAAACTTTCTGGCACATTTACAGCACTGACATACATTAAAAAAAATTAAACGAAGAATAGACTTGGGTCTACTGGTGTGTGTGCGCCATTGCATGCAAGGTTTCTGTATTTATAACCCCCTCAGAGGATATTGGGGGTCGCGAGTCACTGGCATTGTTATTTTGGGGGTCGCGGGCTGAAAAGTTTGAGAACCCCTGCTTTAATGGGAGATTAACTCCCCATTTATGTGTAGTAAACTGGTGATCTGGGACCTTTAGCCAGGACAGATTACTGTGCATGTTTTGTTAAATAAAAAGTATAGTAAACAGCTATATTTTGCTTGTGTTTTGAAACATTTAAAATTTGTGGCAAAGAAATAATTAATTTTTATGTTTGTGGTCAGAGATAAATTTGGTGAATCCTTCATTTTGAGCTCTGAAAATGATGTGAAATAAAAACTAATTGTAATACTATGAAACCATGAGCCATTTGCTCATAAACATTGAGCAAGCTCATACACAAAAAGGGATATGAATGAGGCAAGTGGAGATAACGCAAAATCTAAATCAAGTCATTTTAGCATAAAGTCATATTTGTGTATAATATATATTTTCCCAACAATAAAATTGTGGCTAGTGAAAATGGCGAGTGGCTAGTAATGTTGGAAAACTACTAATGTAACTAAAGTTAATGTCAAGCCCTGAATGCAAGTATTGTTCATAATTAGATCATGTTAGTAAATACATCAACTAATGAAACATTATTGTAAAGTGTGACCAAAAAAAATGACGTTTTTTAGATTTTAATTGAATGAATTTGGATACCACCATCATCATCATCACACACGTGCACAAATCCAGAACACAAGGCAATGGAGCCCCTCACATCCTTTATTTAGGATCATGTTCTATATGAGTTTGGAAAAGCACCAACGCCTGTTTCTTCACTTAGCGCGCGCTTTTTCCACACAGCCGAAATGGCTTTTACACATTCGCTGCCTCCTGAAAGCTGGAAAATAGCGGAGCTGAAATTGAAGTCAGTCGTTGCCTTGTTCACACAGGAATATTCATTACCACCAAAAACCCTTTTCCCATCTTTGCCAAATCATGTTTCGCTCCAATGTAAAGTGAAAGCATATGCTGTTTGTTAGCCGGGGAAGTACAGTATCAGCATTCATCACACTGTAATACCTATCACTTTCCCTAGGCCTGGAATAATCTGATCAAGATTTGTTTGCTCTTTGCGTTTGATCTCGTCCTAAATCCAGATCCTGACAACGGTGGAAGGTGCTGTGTCTTCTTCAAAAGGTAATCTTTAGAACAAATGCAGCGGGGGATTTTTATTAAACCTTTATTAAATCATTGTCTCTTTTTCTGCGGCGCACACGGTAAGGGTAAAATAACATCAATGCATTAAAATCTTCCTTCGCTCCCCCATAAAGCCTCCAGTAGCACCGTCGTTCTGCTGCACTGTATGCAATATGTGTATAACTCATATTATGATATACTGTATGTGCAATATTGACTTATTCCTTCTGCTTATATAGGTTTTAATACATTTATATGCACCTCTCTGTGACACCAAAATGCTACCTTACCCATCATTTGCAACATAGGCTCATTCTGAAAACGTAGTCCTATATACATTGATATACATGAGATGGCGAATTATGTAGCCTAAAGTACGTATGGCTGCATTTCATCTTTAAAACAAATGTTACGCGGCAGTATGACGCCATTTCTTTTCATGCTTACCAGCTGACTGCTTACTTCTGTATGGACGGCTTTTCCGCTGTTACCAGTTTGTCTAGTGGCTCGCGGCAAACGTCATCGGACTTTAGACACAGAGAGGAGTTGACCACGATGACGGGGTTCAAGTCCGGTTGAGAATGGTTCCAGAAAGCGGGTAAGCGATCAGCTGGTAAGCACAAAAAGGAACAGCATCATACCGCCCTGTAGCATTCGTTTTAAAGACGAAATGCAGCCAATACGTACCTCTGGCTACACAATTCACGATCTTCAGAAATGTATATAGGGGTACGTTTTCAGAACAATCCTAATGATATTTCAACAATATAAGACAAATTGGGACATAATCATCATGCTGTTCAAAAGTTTTCGTCTTCGCTCTTCTTCAAAACTCTTCACATTTGAACAGATTCTGCAAGGGGTACAGTATACGCAAACTTTCAAGCACCTACTGTATTTCCCTTTTTAGTTATTGAGTTAAGATACAATGAAAATACGCAGAAGAATCACACATGATTTTTTTGCAGCACCAAACATCTTCTATACTTCACAAAGCAAACCAACATGTCAAAGACAGCTAAAGCAATGTTTTGAAAGCGTGTCTCCAGTCTTCAGGAAATCAGCCTTATGTATAGTAAGCCTGGTTAAACGCCCCTGACCCCTCTTTCCTGACAGGCTCTTAGACATTTGACCTCTGCTTTACGCCCCATGAAGAAATGTGCTGAACTTGAGCTTGAATATGTGAGAGTGGGCTTCCCCGAGGATCTCATATGTCAGGGGCGCATCAATAACAGAGATTTATGACCTTTCGGCCCTGAGCCCCTTCATTCTGCAGTCGCCACTCAGACACATAAGGCTGATACTGAGCTCTTCAGGATTATTATTCATCGTCTATGCGGACCTGTGGTTCCTGTGCATGACACTTTTCCTCTGGTAAACTTGCATTCTTGATGTTTAACAGAGCAAGAACATTTTCACAGTATTTCCTGTTATGTTTTTCTTTTGGAAAAAAGTTAAATTCTTTTAGTTTGGCTGGAAAAAAATGTCAAAAATGCTAAAATAAATAATATTGCCCCCCTTAGGCAAAACCCTTTTAGGTAATGAACTTAATTAAGTCTTTAAATTGCACTTTAAGCTGAATACTATAGTATCTTGCAAAATAACTAGTAAAATCATCATGGAAAATACTAAATAACTTTTTAATTAGTCAGTAGTTAATATTCTCTCCATTAAAAATCATTTGTGAAATATTTTTAAAAATATGTTTTCAACATTTTCAGAAAAAGATCATCATACCAAAAGTAAAATGTGGTGGTGGTGGTGCGATAATCTGGGGCTGTTTTGCTCCTTCGGGACCTGGAAGACTTGCTGTGATAAATAAAACCATGAATTCTGTTGTGTATTGAAATATCTCAAAGGAGAAAACCTGGCCATCTGTTAGTGACCTCAAGATGAAGCAAACTTCTGCAGCAGGACGATGATCCAAAGCACACCAGCAAGTCCACTTCTGAATGACTACTGAAAAACAAAATGAAGACTTTGGAGTGGCCTAGTCAAAGTCCTGACCTGAATCTAATTGAGATGATGTAGCATGACCTTAAAAAGGTGGTTCATGCTTGTTTTAAGGCCATGCCTTTCAAGCACTACTGTATTTTCCTTTTTAGGATTTTTTGCAGCACCAAACATCTGCTATAGTGCACAAAAAAAAATCTTTGACAAACCATGTAGTGGTTTTAGTGCAATGATCTGGGACTGTTTTGCTCCTTCAGGACCTGGTAAAATTGATGTGATAAATAAAACCATGAATTCTGTTGTGTATTGAAATATCTCAAAGGAGAAAATCTGGCCGTCTGTTAGTGACCTCAAGATGAAGCAAACTTCTGCAGCAGGACGATGATCCAAAGCACACCAGCAAGTCCACTTCTGAATGAATAAAGAAAAACAAAATGAAGACTTTGGAGTGGCCTAGTCAAAGTCCTGACCTGAATCTAATTAAGATGATGTACCATGACCTTAAAAAGGCAGTTCATGCTTGTTTTAAGGTCATGCCTTTCAAGCACTACTGTATTTTCCTTTTTAGGATTTTTTGCAGCACCAAACATCTACTATAGTGCACAAAAAAAACCTTTGACAAACCATGTGGTGGTGGTAGTGCAATGATCTGGGACTGTTTTGCTCCTTCGGGACCTGGAAGACTTGCTGTGATAAATAAAACCATGAATTCTGTTGTGTATTGAAATATCTCAAAGGAGAAAATCTGGCCATCTGTTAGTGACCTCAAGATGAAGCAAACTTCTGCAGCAGGACGATGATCCAAAGCACACCAGCAAGTCCACTTCTGAATGACTAATGAAAAACAAAATGAAGCCTTTGGAGTGGCCTAGTCAAAGTCCTGATCTGAATTTAATTGAGATGATGTAGCATGACCTTAAAAAGGCGGTTCATGCTTGTTTTAAGGTCATGCCTTTCAAGCACTACTGTATTTTCCTTTTTAAGATTTTTTGAAGCACCAAACATCTACTATAGTGCACAAACAAACCTTTGACAAACCATGTGACGTGGTAGTGCAATGATCTAGGACTGTTTTGCTGCTTTAAGACCTGGAAGACTTGCTGTGATAAATAAAACCATGAATTCAGCCGTAAACCAAAATATTCTGAAGGAGAATGTCCCACCATCTGTTAGTGACCTCAAGATGAACAAACTTGAGATCTGCAGCAGGACAATGATCCAAAGCACACCAGCAAGTCTACTTCTTAATGGCTGAAGAAAAACAAAATGAAGACTTTGACGTGGCCTAGTCAAAGTCCTGACCTGAATCCAATTGAGATGATGTGGCATGACCTTAAAAATGCGGTTCATGCTTGAAAACTCTCCAGTGTCGCTGAATTAATACAATTCTGCAAGGATGAGTGGGCCATAATTCCTTCACAGCTCTGTAACAGGCTCATTGCAAGTTATCTCATGGAAAAAAGTAAATAATACTAGGTCAGAATTGAGAGTGAGCGATGACAGAGTTTTCGTTTTTGGGTAATCTACATGTATGTCTTAAACACCTAAAAACACAAAGCCTCCTCGCACCATCCAGTAAAAAACATTCTGGCATTTAACTTAATCTCCGGTCTTAAGTTAAAGCACTTGTTATCACACATGCCTCAGTAACCCGAGTGCTCTGAACATGAAACAGATCTTGATGTGAGCTGCTTGTTTTACCCTACTCATAGTGTCAGTTTAGACAGAGACTTCTCTCTTAAATGGACATGCGATTTTTAATCAGACTGCCTTTTCCAAGCCGGTCTCCAATCTCTTCTATCATATCAGTTTCCACATCGAGATTATGTCTTAGTGGATAATGAATTTGTTTACTTGAACAGAGAGGCTGGATCAGTCTAATATTTATCCTGCAAAATCTGGATTTGGCAGAATTACTATACTCAGTCTAGAGTCATTGTGCTTCTATTTTAGCACCAGAAACTTACCTGCACATACAATTCACTGTAGTTTCCAGAACTACAGTGGCAGTAAAACGGCAACAACTTTCGCTTAGATTTTACATGGTCAGCACAGTTACTGATTTTTAAAAAAAGCAAATGGACAGATTTTCTTGTTGTTCTTTTTTTTTAACTAGTCCAAAACTACCCCAATAACAAATCAAAACTAGACTATTGACCAATCAAAACTAGTCCAAAATTAGCCCAATGGCCAATCACAATTAGCCCAATGACCAATAAAAACTAGCCTAAAACTAACCCAATGGCCAATCAAAAATTTCTCAAAACTAGCCCAATGATCAATCAAAACTAGCCCGATGACCAATCAAACTAGCCTAAAACTAACCCAATGGCCAATCAAAAAATTCCCAAAACTAGCCCAATGACCATTCAAAACCAGCGTGAAAGTAGCTCAATGGTCAATCAAAATTGTCCCAAAACTAGACCAATGGCCATTCAAAACAAGTCCAAAACTAGCTCAATGGCCAATCAAATCTATCCCAATGACCAATCAACACTAGCGTAAAAGTAGCTCAATGGTCAATCAGAATTGTCCCAAAACTAGACCAATGGCCATTCAAAACAAATCCAAAACTAGCTCAATGGCCAATCAAAACTAGCCCAATGACCAATGAAACTAGCCTAAAGCTAACCCAATGACCAACCAAAATATTCCCAAAACTAGACCAATGACCATTCAAAACAAGTCCAAAACTAGCCCAATAGCCAATCAAAACTATGCCAACGACCGATCAAAACTAGCCTAAAACTAGCCCAATGGCCAATCAAAATTTTCCCAAAACTAGACCAATGACCATTCAAACAAGTCCAAAACTAGCCCAATAGTTAATCAAACTATACCAATGACCAATCAAAATGTTCCCAAAACTAGCCCAATGACCAATCAAAACTAGCCTATAACTAGCCCAATGGCCAATCAAAATTTTCCTAAAAACTTGACCAAAGGCCAATCAAAAGTAGTCCAAAACTATCCCAATAACCAATGAAAACTAGTCCAAAACTAGCCCTATGGTCAATCAAAACTAGCCCAATGATCAATCAAACTAGCCTAAAACTAACCCAATGGCCAATCAAAATATTTCTAAAACTAGACCAATGGCCATTTAAAACAAGTCCAAAACTAGCCCAATGGCCAATCAAAACTAGCCTAAAACTAGCCCAATAGCGAATCAAAATATTCCCAATACTAGACCAATGACCATTCAAAACAAGTGCAAAACTAGCCCAATGGCCAATCAAACTATCCCAGGGACCAATCAAAACTAGCCTATAACTAGCCCAATGGCCAATCAAAAATTTCCCAAAACTTGACCAATGGCCAATCAAACGTAGCCCAATGACCAATCAAAATAAGTCCAAATCTAGCCCAATAGTCTTTTTCTTTTGTAAATTGTAAAAACAGATTAATTAATACACATCGGACTCAGTGTGCAAAGTTTTGTGTGTAAGAATTCTTTCCAAATTTGATTATTGAAAATACACATAGCAAATTTCAGACTTCAGTGTGCAAAGACCTTTACTTATGTGAGAGGAACTATTTTAGTAAATATTTATATGGGTTGTATTTTTTTCTATGAGGTTGACTAAATTACTTACAAACTTCAGTATGTAATATTTTGGGCATCTTCATTGGATGCAAATTCTTGAAACGCTCTTCCAGATTTCCAGACTCACTTAGCAGTGAGAAATGTGAATGGGAGCTTTGAGTTTCCACCAGATGAATGCTCTCTGCAATGGCATTGCCAACAGCTGCTGCTCTGACACGACCGAAATCCATGACCAAAGCCATCGAGTTAGTTTGTGCCAAGCCACAGTAAGTGTTATACCACCATAGAAGATGGATCAACAACTGAAAAAAAAAACAAACAACTCATGTGCAATTACAAAATACAGACCACACAAATTTATTGACTTAGGATCCAGAAGAAAACTGTATTCCTCAGAAGACACTCTGTTTAAAAGTGCAGGAGAATAATTCATTGCATTTACTTAAATACTTAAAAAAAAGCAAATAGACAGATTTTCTTGTTCTTTTTTTTTAACTAGTCCAAAACTAGCCCAATGACAAATCAAAACTAGACTATTGACCAATCAAAACTAGTCCAAAAACTAGCCCATTGACAAATCAAAACTAGACTATTGACCAATCAAAACTAGTCCAAAACTAGCCCAATGACAAATCAAAACTAGACTATTGACCGATCAAAACTAGCCCAGTGACAAATCAAAACTAGACTGTTGACCGATTAAAACTAGTCCAAAACTAGCCCAATGACAAATCAAAACTAGACTATTGACCGATTAAAACTAGCCCAATGACAAATCAAAACTAGACTATTGACCGATTAAAACTAGCCCAATGACAAATCAAAACTAGACTATTGACCGATCAAAACTAGCCCAATGACAAATCAAAACTAGACTATTGACCGATTAAAACTAGTCCAAAACTAGCCCAATGACAAATCAAAACTAGACTATTGACCGATTAAAACTAGCCCAATGACAAATCAAAACTAGACTATTGACCGATTAAAACTAGTCCAAAACTAGCCCAATGACAAATCAAAACTAGACTATTGACCGATTAAAACTAGTCCAAAACTAGCCCAATGACAAATCAAAACTAGACTATTGACCGATCAAAACTAGCCCAATGACAAATCAAAACTAGACTATTGACCGATTAAAACTAGTCCAAAACTAGCCCAATGACAAATCAAAACTAGACTATTGACCGATTAAAACTAGTCCAAAACTAGCCCAATGACAAATCAAAACTAGACTATTGACCGATCAAAACTAGCCCAATGACAAATCAAAACTAGACTATTGACCGATTAAAACTAGTCCAAAACTAGCCCAATGGCCAATCCCAATTAGCCCAATGACCAATCAAAACTAGCCTAAAAGTAACCCAATGGCCAATCAAAAATTTCCCAACACTAGACCAATGACCAATCAAAACAAGTCCAAAACTAGCCCAATGTCCAATCAAACTATCCCAATGACCAATCAAAACTAGCCCAATGATCAATCATAACTAGCCCGATGACCAATCAAACTGGCCTAAAACTAACCCAATGGCCAACCAAAAATTTCCAAACACTAGACCAATGACCATTCAAAACAAGTCCAAAACTAGCCCAATGGCCAATCAAACTATCCCAATGACCAATCAGGAGAAGTGCAGGAGAATAATTCATTGCATTTACTTAAATATCCTCGGGAGAAATAAAAATAGATGGACTTGAGAAAATACTTGGCATCCAGTATGTATGTAGATCAATAAATGTAAATGAAATTTGCACAACTAAATCTCATGGCGACGTTTTGATTAACTGGCAAATTAGTATGAATTTGTACAATCTCATTTGTAAATTTTTCTACAATTTGCTCATACAGTGATGGTTGGGTTTAGGGGCATGGTTTGGAGGTATGCCTTCTTTTAAAAAATCTCATGTTTTATAGTCGTGTGGCCTATACCATAATACCTCAAAATACAACACAAGCTTATTGTGAAAATGTACCCTCGTATATATTTCTGTAGAGCACGAAATATGTAGTCAGAGATACTTATGGCTGTATTTCGTCTCTAAAACGAACGCTATGGGCCAGTATGATGTCGCCAATGCCTTCTGTTTCTTTTTGAGCTACCAGCTGACCGCTTAACTTCATGTGGACGACTTTTTCACTGTTACGAGTTTGCCCAGTGGCTCACAACATACATCGGAGGACTTGAGATGCAGAGAGGAGTTGACTGCAATGACGAGGTTCGAGTCTGGCGAAGAACAGTTCCAGAAAGCAGGTAAAACAAACGGCAAAAAATAAAATAAACAAGTAAATAGCAGGGTGAGAACGTGGTGAGATCTGAAAATGTGGTAAAAAATCAGACAACCATGAGGGCTTTTCTTTTTTTGCATTGCTTTTGAAAACACTATTGGTTGGGTTTTCACGGAAGGGGTGATAGCCCCTTAAAGATTACAAGCGCAAACTCATTCCAGTTAATTCTTCGATTCTGTTTGAAGCATACTGGGGCCTTAACTGCCACAGCCATATAACCCTGCAGCCCAAGAGCGGTTACCCACTGAAGCTAAGCAGGGCTGAGCCTGGTCAGTACCTGGAAGGGAGACCACATGGGAAAACTAGGTTGCTGTTGGAAGTGGTGTTAGAGAGGCCAGCAGGGGGCGCTCAACCTGTGGTCTGTGTGAGTCCTAATGCCCCAGTAAAAGTGAAGGGGACACTACACTGTCAGTGGGCGCCGTCTTTCGGATGAGACGTTAAACCGAGGTCCTGACTCTCTGTGGTCATTAAAAATCCCATGGCACTTCCTGTAAAGAGTAAGGGTGTAACCCCGGTGTCCTGGTCAAAGTCCCTCAATCAGCACTTACCCATTATGTCCTCCTAATAATCCCCATCCACTGAATTGGCTCTATCACTGTCTCTTCACTCCACCAATAGCTGGTGTGTGGTGAGCGCACTGGCACTGTTGTCCTGTGGCTGCCGTCGCATCATCCAAGTGGATGCTGCACACTGGTGGTGGTGTGGAGAGACCCCCCTCATGATTGTGAAGCGCTAAATGCACTATATAAATACACATTACATTACATTAACTGACTTTTGATTGGACTTGGAAATCTTTCTGAATGCTCAAGAGGAGACATTTTTACTTATTTGAGATCATATTTGAGACCTCCACAAAGAGAAACAACAGTTTTCACTTGTGATTTTGATTTCAAGGCACTGAAATGCCATGGACATGGGATGGAATTAGACAAACCTGGCTCTATGCATACTTGAAACTACCAAAACGAGTCATGTGGTACCAGAAACAGAGGTCTGAATAAGTGACGTCTCTGCAGAGAGTATATATGGCAGTTTAAAATAACACAGGCCTGACTTCAAGGTCTGCTTCTGTGGGAACAAGAAAAGTCTCTATGCTTTCTTCATGCCTTTATTTTGCATAGCAGCCAAGTGGAGATTTGGCCACTGTGCGTTCGGTAGCTGAGCTTGGATACTTATCGAGGGGAAGAACGAATATCATGTTGACAGAGAGAGAGCGAGAGAGAGAGGGGAGGAGATTTCAATAACTCCCTTTTCCACCAAAAGCCTCTTTTCTTCTCACTCTTCGCTCCCCCTCTCCGTTTCCTCCAGAGGAGAATGAGTGGGGAGGACGGAGAATAATAAATAACTTCATCATTCCAGGGTCTGATTTCAAAGCGAGGTGAAAGGCAGGGTCGGGATACGATAAAGGAAGCAGAGGTGGACTCATGGGAAGAGGCATCTAATGATCTGGGACCTGAAAAGTGAGGGTGGGGTAAAGTGGGCCTTGCAAATTAGATCTGGAGCCACCCAGCCTTTCCTCTCCTGGAGACTATAGCGTTTCAGCTGAGGACAAAGCCTCTTGCATCCGCGGCACTGCTGACTACATGTGAACTTTATTGACCTTATACTTGACGTATATGTATGAGCAGCCATTGGAATCTTTTTGGCTCAAGACTGCTGCTTAATGTTGCAAACTCTCATTATATTATTTTACTTTTTATGTATAGTCTTGAACACACTTGTTTGTAGAGCAAGCCGATTTCTGTCGTTCATTACTCCTAGTCATTTCTCTCATAGGCAACTGAATCGGAAGTTCTAAAACAATCGCAAAAATGAGCGCAGAATAAGGTCAATAGAGGAGGGCAAGATGAATCATGGCAACTTCTGAATGTGAAACATTAAACATTCATTCATTTTCTTTTCAGCTTAGTCCCTTTATTAATCAGCCCTGCTGAAAATCCAACTTAAACCAGCCTAGGCTGGTTGGCTGGTTTTAGCTGGTCGACCAGCCTGGTTTTAGAGGGGTTTTGGCCATTTCCAGGCTGGTTTCCAGCCATTTCCAGCCTGGTCTTCGATGGTCAGGCTGGGAGATGACCAGCTAAAACCAGCTTGACCAGCCTAATCAGGCTGGGAGCCCAGCCAAAACCAGCTATGTCCAGCTTAAACCAGGCTGGTCAAGTTGGTTTTAGCTGATCATTTTCCAGCCTGACCAGCTAAGACCAGGTTGGAAATGGCTGGAAACCAGCCTGGAACCCCTCTAAAACCAGGCTGTTTTTTTTTAGGCTGGTTTAAGCTGGATTTTTCAGCAGGGAGGTGTCGCCACAGCGGAATCAACCGCCAACTTATCCTGCATATGTTTTACACAGCAGATGGATGCCCTTCCAGCTGCAACCCATCACTAAAAAACACCTATCCACTCTTAAGCCGCGGTCACACTGGACTTTACTCCACATAGACTTCCATTCATACGCACGCGAATGCGTCAGACCGGAAACGGAGGGTCATGCGTCGAGTTTCGCAGGTTGCTGCAGTGCAAAGTTCAAGCTTGGTGAACTCTGACCTGCGAAATCGCCTCACTTGACTGCGTGAGACCAATCCAGGATCAAAACATGACCTCTCTGAACAGAAATTTAAAACATGGAGCAATCGCTCGCTTTTTTAATGTCTAATCATCTTGTTTAATCCCGCCCCTTTTCGCAGCGCCGTACGACAGAATTTCGCAAGCTCAAACTCTAGTGTGACTGCGGCTTTATTAACACACTCACAATTACCCAATTCCCCTATAGCACATGCATTGGACTGTGGGGGAAACCGGAGCACCCGGAGGAAACCCACACGAACACTGGGAGAACATGCAAACTCTACACCAGGGGTGCTCAACCTTGTTCCTGGAGATCTACCTTCCTGCATATTTCAGCTCCAACCCTAATCAAACACACCTGAACTAATTAACTAGGACCTGAACAGTACTTGATAATTACAGGCAGGTGTGTTTGACCAGGGTTGGAGCTGAAATTTGCAGGAAGGTAGATCTCCAGGAACAGGGTTGAGCACCCCTGCTCTACACAGAAATGCCAACTGACCAAGCTGAGGCTCGAACCAGCGAGCTTCTTGCTGTAAGGTGACAACGCTACCCACTGCGCCACCGCGTCGCCCCAAACATAAAACATTTTTCAGCAAATACATAAATGGTGTTTAAAGGTATAAAATATGTTGTTTTTCGATGCTACAACTCACTATCCTATTGTAAAAAATGCTGGGTTCCACAATCAATCTGTGTTGGGACAACATGAAGAAATTAAGTTAACTTATTAAGTTGGATTGAACATAAAACAGGCGACGCAGTGGCGCAGTAGGTAGTGTTGTTGCCTCACAGCAAGAAGGTCGCTGGTTTAAGTCTCGGCTGGGTCATTTGGCGTTTCTGTGTGGAGTTTGCATGTTCTCCCTGCGTTTGCACGGGTTTCCTCCGGGTGCTCCGGTTTCCCCCACAGGTCAAAGACATGCGGTACAGGTGAATTTTGTAAGCTAAATTGTCCATAGTGTATGAGTGTGAATGAGTGTGTGTGGATGTTTCCCAGAGATGGGTTGTGGCTGGAAGGGCATCCGCTGCGTAAAAACATGCTGGATAAGTTGCCGGTTCATTCCGCTGTGGCGACCCTGAATTAATAAAGAGACTAAGCCGAAAAGAAAATGAATGAATGAATGAATGAATGAACATAAAACAATTGAGTTGTCACAAAAGAAGACTCAAGAATTGTGTTGTTGCAGCTCATTTTAAATTAGTAGTTTGAACAAACAGCAAACGTCATTTATTTTTGTGTATGTCAACTACAAATAAGCCACCCGGTGAGAGCGTCAACACTGTGAACCAGTGGAGATTTTAGAAAATTGCTCTCCAGTCAACCCTTGGAACAAATATTTAAAAAAACCAAATTACTGACCAAAAGATTACTGGCTAAAAAAATGCAACCCAGGCTTATTATTGATATGTACCCCTGTATACATTTCTGGAGAGCGCCAAATATGTCCCAGGAGGTAAGTTTTTTTATAGGTGGGCATAGATTCATTTTTTTAATCTAGATTAAAATGGCTCATTTGAATTCTGCCGAAGGCATTCAGAATATGTGTGCTGCCTAAATAATACGGGTTTCTCAAGCCAGGTGGCGCATTAGATCAGGGGCTCATCTGCGGTTTCCAAAATGCATCACAAACTGCTTGAGAAACTGTTTTACTATGATAGTTGGTGATGAAAATAAATGATGTTCAATAAGATGTACTTGTGTTTACTAACTGTTTATTCAGTTAAACATGAATGATGAACTGTAGGCCTACATCAGCTCCAAACAGCGATTTTTGATGACCTTAATCTGACTAAAGTCATAACTGAACTAAACAGAAATGGAATTAAGACGTGGAGTATGCAGATATTAGTGGCATTATTTAAGTAAACACTGCAGTCTTTAGGACCTTTCGCCATATTTTCCGACAAGATCCACACGCGGCTGTCAGTAAACGACCGCACACAAACACACACACACACACACACACACACACACACACACACACACACACACACACACACACACACACACACAAACACACACATGGGGAAATCTTTCCATTTTCTTTCCATTTCGCATGCGTTATTAAAGGGTCACGAAACACCAAAACACGTTTTGAGCTGTTGACAGTCATATCTGTGTCCCACGCTGCTATAAACACTATTAGGACACTTATATTGCACTAAACAGTGAAAATTGGTTGTTTTTGCGTTATTTTGAGCAAATTCGTTCTTCCGGTTTGAAACTAATTTTTGAAGCTGCGTCACGGCGATTAGATACTTGTGTGTATTCCAGCATGGAGAGTTGCTGTCTGTACCTGCGAGTACATCGTGACGTCTCTGAGTGTGCAGCATTAATTCATGAAAAAGACTTCGTTCAAACCAATCAGCACGCTCTATTGTGTATGTGGTGCAACTTCATTAATATGCATGATAGCTTCGGAGACCTGTTACAGTGTTCAGACGACAGAGAGACGCCACGCTGTGTTGCCAAAACAAGTGGAAGAACAAGAATTTGGAGACAAGAGTCGTCAGTGTTGCATTTATTAGTGTGCTGCGTTTATTAATGTGCTGCAACGAAGGTTTAGTTTACATTATCTCGCTATGAGAGAGCTGCTGGACTTACGTGTGGATTACAGTCCACGCGACAGAAGTGCGTTTGTAAGAAACATTTTTTACCTGAGAGTTTTTCGCATCTGGAAATGATGAAATCCGGATTTGCCGCTCGTCTCCTTTTAATAAAAAGACACCGCTCCAGTGTGATTGTCCTGTCTCTACAGATTTGGTAAGTGTGCGATCAGTTCTTTGTTCATTCAGATGGCAAAGTTAGTTCGTATTGTCAGCAGTGCTCTTTCAGTTTTTAAAGACAGACCTTTGTCAAAATGATTTAGTTACTAAGTTTACAGTATGTTAATATCACTGCAATATTATAGTACAATATTATAGACTGAAAGATCCGCTGTAAATGCTGCTCTCCGAGTGTAAACATGTAAACACCTTAATCAAACTATTCCCGTCGTGCAGGATTTTCGCAACATTTTGTGACAGGATAGTCTATACACACACAGCTTTCTGACGCTACCTACCGAGTGCAAGTTACAGAGAAATGCGGAGAATTTTTTTCTCCCATTCGCCGTGCGGTATCAACGCAATCTCACGGAAATTCGTAACTTTTTGATTTAGTGGGCAATTCGTACGATCTAATTCGTACAAATTAGTACGATTTGCCCATCACCCAAAGACGGTTGGGATTAGGGGCGGGGTTGGGTGCCACGCCTCCTTTTTAAAATCGTACATTTTTGTACGACTGAACTCGTACGAATTCGTACGAATTAGCCACTAAACTGACAAAAGGTAAAATACTTACGTTTTCTCGTGAGATTAGGCTGATTAAAACTCCACTCTCCAGCAGTTCCTCGCTTTCAATATCTCGTTTGTCATGGGCGACATGCAGGAAATGTTCCTGAATAAAAAGTGAAAGTGCCAAACTGCAGTTAAAGTCGACAAATTAATAATTTGGCAAATAATTCGATTACTGATGTCCATGTAAACACAGTCACTGTCTTTCTCCCCTGCGTCTGCGTGCCCAAACGGCAACTCACATATTTGCAAATCCTTCCCTCCCCCGACACTCCCACCTAAACAGAGCTGGACACGCCCACTTTCCTGACTTTTTCCAAACTAGAGGTGTGAAAACCCCCTGCTGAGACAAGGGGGTTTCATGACCCTTTAAGGATCTAAATGCAAGGAGGAGAATTTTGAATTTAATACGGTATGCAACTGGGAGCCAATGGAGGTCATACAAGATTGGGGTTATATGAGCAGAACGTTTGGTATGAGTGAGTATTCTAGCCGCAGAGTTTTGAATATATTGTAATCTGGAGATGAGGCTGGCAGGCAGACCAATGAAAAGGGCATTACAGTAGTCAACGGGTGATGAAACAAATGCATACACGACAGTCTCAGCATCCTTGCTACTGATAAAGGTAACAGTTGGGCAATGTGACGTAAATGAAAGAATGCAGATTTAATAACAGATTTAATGTGAGACTGAAAGGAGAGTGTGGGGTCGAAGATTACACCTAAACTTTTGACAGAAGTAGATGTTTTATTGTAAGAGCCAGCAATCTCACAGGAGAAACTGGTCGAAATATTGCTGGTAAGTGCTGAGGTGCCAATAAAAATTATCCCAGTTTTGTCCATATTGAGTTTCACAGAATTTGAGTTAAGCCAATCTTTAATGTCCTTCACACAAGCAGAGATTTTATCAGTTTGGGCGGATGGAGTAGGTGTACAGACATTTTAGTTTAGATTAGATATTTTCCCCAAATCGCACAGCTCTATACCATACTATTTCCATTTTTAGTTTTCCATTTCCAATATCCCGGTCATGCACAAACATGCCCTGCTAAACTCATTATTGCTACAGAAACTCTCATATTTTCTGCATAATTTTATGTCCCTTCTCCTTGACCTAGCCATCAGATTGGTGCTGTTTTTCTTACTTTGTTCATTCCTAATTGCAGGTCTATAAAAACAAAGTGTAAAGACGGATTCCAGAGTGCCATGGCACTCCAAAGTCAACTCTACAGTCCATGACTCTCTCATGCAAATATTTCTGTAATGCCTTTTTTGACCCTCATTTTCCAAAAATAGAGTCACATTAGCAAACGTGAGAGGGAGAGATGAAGTGTGGAGGAAAACATGGGCTCCCACCTCCGGTTGCAAATGCTTTCTTCAAAAACTCTCCTGTTGTGTTTCTCTGAACAAAATAACAACCTATGGGTGTGGAACAACATGGAAGTTTGGACCTTTTCAATTCTGACTAATTATTCAGAAGAGGGGGGCGTCTTAGGCAAGTATGATTTATTATTATTATTATTAATACTAGTATTCTTTGCTATGCTGTTAAATTAATGTGGGCTTATTCTTAATCTTCTTAAGTAGATTTTTCTGGTATCAGTACTTTACTCCACTATTTATTTTTCTGACAACTTTTTACTTTTACTCCTTACATTTTTTTTACACAAATATCTGTATTTTACTTTTTACATTTTTAAATCGGGCTCGTTACTTTTGTTTTAATGTGCTTTGTGGCACGATCTATATTCCTTGTCATTTCGTGATTTGAATGCCTTTTTGATTCAATCAATCTATTTTTCGTCATTGCGCGGCTTTTTCAACCTCTGATCATGCGCAGTAAGTAGGCTTGTTTATTAAGCTTACCATGGGGACGGCAAGAATGGCGAACATGGATGTGACAGGGAGTCAGCAATGTAAACATGACTGATGTCATGTTTATACTGGGTAATAAGTAGGGCCAGACGGAATCTGCGGACGTTTTTTGCTATTTCTGCTGAGAATTTTGGTAAAAATCTGCGGATTTCTGCGGAACTGTTTTAGGAGTATCATAACTAAAACCTTAAAATGTGAAATAAAAAATAATATCTTTTTAACTTTTATTTAATGTTTAAAATGCAAATCCAATTAGATTAACTGTAAATATTTAACTGTAAGTAAATAAACAGAATTGATGATGGGCTAAAAATCTGCGGAAAATCTGCGGAATTCTGCACGGCCAGATACCGTGTGGGCCTAGTAATAAGATGCGTTTTGATCGATCGGATCACAGGTAAAATGAGACGCATTCCTGTTCAAATCTGGCATTTAAATGGGGTTAAAGGAGGGGTCACCATTCTCGGTCCTAGAGGGCCTGTGTCCCTGCAGGGTTTAGCTCCAACTTTCCTCATCACACCCGCCTAGGTGTTTCAAGTATACCTAGTAAAACCTTGATTAGCTTGTTCAGGTGTGTTTGATTAGGGTTGGAGCTAAAATCTGCAGGACACCGGCCCTCCAGGAACAAGTTTGGTGACCACTGGGTTAAAGTCTTTTGTCCACTTCTCTGATCTTTCAATCTAACACTGTTAAAAAAAACAATCATGTGCTTTTTTTTGTCAACGTTTGTACAAAATTTTAGTAGTACTAAAGCAATGAAATACGTTATGAATTGAGACTTATTTCCTTTGTTTCCAATGAGTTTATATTTCCTAGTGCAGAATTTATACTGTTTTATAGTTTTACAATGTCTATAATATAGCCTACACCAGGGCTCAATTCAATTATTCAATTAGTTTGTCATGGGGGCCAGTTCATGAAAAGTATCCCAAACGAAGGGCCGGAGAGATGTGACTTGCAATATAAGTGATGACCAACAGCAATATAAGAGCTCATATGCTGTATTTTTGGTCCTTAAGACATCCACGTTGACTTTTTCTACATTAAAATGTTAATATGTTGTATTTTGAAACTACATAACATCACTGCATTGTACAATGTGGCTTTTTTTACAAACATTCCAATGTTGTATTTCGAAGCACAACGAAATCAGTGCAACGCTTAAGTAGGCTTCTTCTACATTCAGACACATTCATATGTTATGTTTTAAACTGCATAACAATTAGGGATGCAACAATTATAGATTTTGGTTGTACGATTATATCGTCTGAAGAATATTCACGGTTTCATGGTTATCACATCTAATGTAAATTTAAGCTTTATATTAACTAAGTAGTTATTTAGATTAACTGTTGTCATCATCTGCGTTCATACATACATAATCATTTTAATAATAATTCGTCTAACATATCTTTTGTTTACATTGCACTGAAATTCTACTGCGTAAGCCGCGAGCGCGTAGCTCCGCTTGAACCCGCATATTGGCATATATTCTTACATTAGAAATAACAAACTTGCACGCAGAAAAGACATGATATGGGAATGGCCCGCTGCTATAGTTAATCCGGTGTGTGTGCGTATTAGCCTTGGTGTACAAGCTTGGAACTTTAAACTAGCGCACAGTTGGCAACTTGGCATAACTTTGTTTAATTGCAGCAGTTTTGTTCCGTGCAACAGAAATGCGGCTTAGAGTAGCCTTTACGATTAATTAACTGTGACGAATTAAAGCGTGTTTAATAGTGAAATCGGCTAATCGTTGCATCCCTAATAACGATATCAGTGCATTGTACAAAAGGCCTTTTCTACAAACACATCCATTGTTTTCGGCTGCCCACACCACTCGCTTATGGTGACTCGCGCTCTGCGCAGTCTTCAACTGCAGCTCATGCTTTATTGAACAGACGCACGTCACTTCATAACTATAGCGGCCGTTTTTTGAGTGAACTAAATTTATTTTTGATGTCTTGGTCACACTATTTGGAGGGCCGGAACAAATTGCCTCGGGGGCCTGATTCGGCCTGTGGGCCCCCAATCGAATATCCCTGGCCTACACTGTTGTCTTCATTTAAATTTGTTAGAGAGATTGTTAGATAAATATTTTAGAACCTCATACTGGGTGATTTATAAATAAAAATATAATGCAAAGGATCAGGAATTCATCATGTGAATAAAGATTGTGCAAAAATATATTAAGAGCATAAAGGACTTTATCCGTAAAATAAAATATACACAATACACTGAAAACAAACAAACAAAACAAAAAAAATGTAGTCAAATTTAAACTCATTATTAAAAGAGAAAAATTAAATATGTTTTTATGACAAAAATGAAGTGTTAAATTTAAGAAATGAATTAGTTATAAAAATATAGACCTACAGAATTATGCAACCCAGGCTGATTCTGAAAACGTAGTCCTGTGGATGTTTCTGGAGTCCCGGGAGGTACGTATTTTTGCAGTTTTTGTTTTCGCGAATCCGCGAGAGGCCGCTGTGTGCCCTTTTTTCCTATATCAAATGTCTCTCGCGAGTGCCGTTCGCGCTGTTCTCGCGTAAACCCACCAGAGGCCGCTGTCGACCTACCGTCTGTCTGTCTGACTGAATGATTGACTGGGCGACCGGCCAATCGACTGACCCACCCTCCTCCTTCCCTAAACCCAACCAATTTTACCGATTGACCCGCCCACCCACATCTTCCCTAAACCCAACCAACGGTTTACAAAAGCCGTCCAGAAAAAGAAAAGCCCTCGTCTGATTTTTACCACATTTTCAGATTTTACCACATTCTCACCCTGTTGTTCACTCGTTCATTTCATTTTTTGGATTCTGTTTTTGGCTTACCTGATTTCTGGAACCGCTCTTCCCCGGAATCGTCGTCATCGTGGTCAACTCCTCTCTGCGTCTCAAGTCCGCCGACGTACACGACGAGCTAACGGGACAAACTGGTTGCAGCGGGAAAGGCCTCCACAAGGAGGTGAGCGTTCAGCCAGTAAGCGCGAAAAGGAAGGAACGGCGTCATACCGCCCCGTAGCGTTCGTTTAAAAAATGAAATGCAGCCATATGTACCTCCTGCTACATAATTCGCGGTCTCCAGAAACGTCCACAGGACTACGTTTTCAGAATGAGCCTGTGTTGGAATTATGTTTAAGAGTATAGGAACACGTATGGCAGCTGTTCTTAACAGCCGTAAAGTTAAGTTTTGTGTCCAGGAGATGATACAGAGGGTCACTATTTGAGCAGTGTTGTTGTTGGACAATATTGTAGAACGATGTCGCCTGGCTATTTTGCTGCTGAAAATTGGCAAAAACAGTTTTACAAACAAATTAGAAATGTACGTTATTTTGTATAGATGTAGATGTGTGATGTAGTTACCACTGTGAAACTAAAACAGGTCATAATAATGAATACTTTTTACTTGAGTACATTTTTGAGGCCGCACTTCTTTACTGTTGAGTACAAAAGTGTAGTCAGCACTTCAACTTTTACCAGTGTCGTTTTAAACATGAGTATCAGTAGTAAAGGCTGTGTGTGCTTTTGCCATCTCTGTCCAAACACATGCGCTATAGGTGAATTGAATGAACAAAATTGGGTGTGTTAAGTTGTTTCCCAGTACTGGGTTGCGGCTGGGAGGACATCGCTACATAAAACATAGGCTGGAATAGTTGGCGGTTCATTCCGCTGTGGCAACCCCTGTTAAAAAAGGGACTGAAGGAAAATGAATCAATGAAACAAACCATTAACTAACACTTCTAGCTTAATAACCTTCTAATTAGCAGTTTATTAATAGTTAATAAAATAGTAGTTGAGTTTAGGTGTTAGGATTAGGGATGCAGAATAAGATCACACTTAATAACTACTAATGAGCAGTTTATAGGCAGGTAATAAGCCAGTAGTAAAAAGCATTAATTGTGACCTACACTAAATTTCGCAAGAACAGTTCGCTTCTCTTCTCTGACCCTTGCGCTGACAGGCACCCATCCAATTTTCCCCTATAAAAGAATGAACAGTGAAAACGCTGACTGACATCAAAGTCGACGAGAAAATAAAAATCACACTTGCTTGGCTCGTCCGTGCGCATTCCTGAAAACCTAATATCTCGTCATAGCTGTATGTTTGTGGAATTACGACCGGGGCACATTCTGCTGATGAACACAGTGGGCGATGCATGCAACAGCTGACGGTATACAAAATAAACAAGCATTGTTTTCCTGCTTATTAAACGTGTTTGGCACTGCTGTGTTTGTTTCGATTTTTTTTTTGCAAGAATTTACGACAGGCTTTGCTTTCATGTTGGCTGAGTTATGTGGTGCTCTCTGGCAGAGCTACAGTAGGAGCTTTGAAGTGCGGCCATAAATGCAGCTCAAACGCGGCCAACATTGCATGCTGTTGTAGAGGTGGAAGAAGGACACAGGTTTGAGTCAATAGGGGGGGGGGACCAACAGTAAAAAGTACTGATATCACCAGCTGAACTCCAAGCATTTTACAGACCACATGAGAGATGAAAGAGCAGCGTACGTTTTTAGCCACGCCAGAATGCCGGTCAAGGAGTGTAGCGCACTATTCCACGCAAAATAAGGTTTGATCTGGAGCACAAATGCTGAAATGAAAGACAGGTGGTATAAATACGCTGGCTTCTGCGAGTGCTTTGAAACGTGTGCTTACGTGACCTCTTCCTTCACACATTAGCAGGTGTTTTGTAGGTATTTATCTTAAGTACACTGTAAAAATGCGGGCTCACAAGTCTCCTAACACAAATTGATTAGGCTAACTTGGGACAGGATTGAACATGAAATAATTAAAGGGGTGGTCCACTATGATGTCATATGTTAAACTTTAGCTGATGTGTAATGTAGCTGTGTGAACATAAACAACATCTTTGAATGTAAGACGCTCAAAGTTCAATGCAAAGGGAGACGTTGGAGGGATTTCCTCAGAGCTTCTTCTGTTTCTGTATTTGGGCTTCCAAAGGACACGACACAAAGAGAGAAGTGCTTACAGTTTAATTTAATTATGTTCCAGAGAATATTAATAAATATATAGCTAGCATTTGACAAAGGAGAGCTTCCAGAATTTCTCAGTTCAGTGCTGGATTCAGCTAAAAACTCCTCAAAGAAGGAGCAGCTCCAACCATAAAAGATGAAGCTGTGGACTGTGAGCCACAACCTGTAAGTGTTTTTATTTGTTAAACTTGATCTATTACAAGCACAGTGTCTAGCGTTAACTGTATGTTGTAGCGAGGATGTAAACAAGGATGTAAACAACAGGAAATGCTGTTTGGCATCACTAACAATTTAGCTACAAGTTCATATTTATCCTTCAAACTGCTGTAAACACCCACAATCTTCAGCAGCGCTGCAGTGTCTCTCTATGTGGACGCTTTCCCTGCGTTCTATATCTCAGATAATGAACTCGCAAAAGATATGAGAACGTTTTATAGTACTTACACATGCTTATAACCTGAATATATGTGAAAGACACTAGTTAGATGTTATTTTAGAGAGCAGGCGTGAGTCTGTCTGATTCAGGCTCAAACTGATACGGCTAACAGCTACACTGACTGACAGTGTTTACACAGTGCAAAAGCGCGTGCTTGTAGGGGCGTGATGCTTTTCCTGGTGAAGAGCGTCACACTTTTCATGCAGTTGTTCATTGGAACGATGGATTTGGGAAACGCCAAATCAATGAACTATGTTTGTAATGACGAAACTTGCAACCTTAGTTGGCTAATGATGGTTTTGGGAAACGCACCCCAGACTAATTGACATTGCTAAAATCGTATATGTTTTAATAGGTATATTTTAATGAAATGATTGCGAATGAACAGCAAAAATTACAAATTCTACCTGACACGGAAAACCACCCTGCTGAAAAATCCAGCTTAAACCAGCCTAAGCTGGTTGGCTGGTTTTAGCTGGTCGACCAGCCTGATTTTAGAGGGGCTTTGGCCATTTCCAGGCTGGTTTCTAGCCATTTCCAGCCTGGTCTTAGCTGGTCAGGCTGGGAGTTGACCAGCTAAAACCAGTTAGACCAGCCAAAACCAGCTATGTCCAGCTTAAACCAGGCTGGTCAAGCTGGTTTTAGCTGGTTTAAGCTGGTCATTTTCCAGCCTGACCAGCTAAGACTAGGCTGAAAATGGCTGGAAACCAGCCTGAAAATGGCCAAACCCCCTCTAAAACCAGGCTGGTTTTTTCAGCAGGGCAGCAACAATCAAGAATGCATGATTATATGTTGTCATGGCTTTGCAATCAAAAAATGTCCTTATAATTGAAGTCAATGGGGCAAAAACAGCCCCCAACATAACGAAAGGGGAGTCAATCTGAACAATACACAAGGCCACCTAATACAAAGTGTGACCTAATTTTGAGTCCCTGTAAACCACATAAACCCACACATACACACTCAACAGGGAAAACCAGCAACAATCAAGAATGCATGATTATATGCTGTCATGGCTTTGCAATCAAAAAATGTCCTTACAATGGAAGTCAATGGGGCAAAAGCAGCCCCCAACATAACGAAAGGGTAGTCAATCTGAACAGTATACAAGGCCACCTGATATAAAGTGGGACCAAAAAGCTACCCATTAGTACAATTCATTCCAGGTGAATTCCTGCCTGAATTGGTAATACATTGCGATTATGCATAGTTCGTTTGAAGTGAGACTCCTAATGTGCGAATGACCAGAATATGACCTGAAATCTCATCTGGAGGCCATCATCTCTCTACGCAGTAAAAATATAAATCACCTAAAAAAGAAAAAAAGGGCTGACTCAGAGTGGTCAGTTGTTTTAGTCATTGCTGTGTTCAGTGTGAATACGGCGAGTCTTTCATCAGCACTGACTGATGAGCACTAAGTGGTGCTAACCGGTGAGATCATGCTTAAAAAAAGAACGACATGAAAAGAAAACGCAAAGAAAAACAACGAGATGAAAAATCACAGCCATCAGAGCGCGGTTCCTCCTCTTTTAAAGTTTCCCATGCGATAAAAGCAGTAAAAAGTATTAAGCTATAGTTCATTTGAAATGCTTTGTTAGGTGTCCAAGATGTTATTTATCATTAAAAAAATCCGTAAATTAGCAGTTCACAAATTTTTTGTGGTTCATTTTTTTTTCTATTTATTTATGTTTTTTAATTGCATTATGGGACCTTGATTTTTCTTCCGACAACTTTCAACCTTAAAAAGTAAGAAAAAGTTATCATTTTTAATAGTTTAAAGTGCTGTTTTGTCTTGGTGTTGTATATTATGCTACAAAAACCTTGTAATAAGCTGCCAGCACATTTTCTGCAGACTGATTTCTCTAGATATTACTTCTTATACATTATGTTATTTACTAAAATGTCAATAGAAGTCACTTTGTTAAATTGTAATTTACAACATTAAAAGTCGACAGATTTATATTAGAAATTGTAATGTCAATATTGTTAACCCCCCTTAAGAATGTTTTGTATTGGCTATAGAACAAACCACTGTTGTTCATTAACTTGCCTAATTAACTCAACTTAACCTAATTAAGCCTTTAAATTGCACTTTAAGCTGAAAACTAGTATTTTGCAAAATAACTAATCAAATATTAAGTACTTTCATCATGACAAAGACCAAAGAAATTAGTTAATAGAAATTATTAGAGCCTATATGGATGACCTTACCATCACTACGACAACGGTCCCAGGGAGCAGGTGGATCCTAAAAGGACTTGAGAGACTCATTGCCTGGGTTAGGACGAGTTTTAAGCCCTCCAAGTTAAGGTCAATAGTGCTGAAGAAGGGGAAAGTGGTTGACAAGTTCCATTTTTCTATCTCAGGAAGTGTCATTCAACACAATCACGGAGCAACCTGACTCCTGCCTGAAATACTCTGCAGCCATCCAGAAGTCCAAAAAAGAACTTGGAGCTTGGCTTACCAAGGTTGACAAATCCGGCCTGTCTGGTAGATTCAAAGCCTGGATCTATCAGCACTCTATTGTGCCTCGAGTCTTGTGGCCTCTGCTGATATATGCAGTCCCAATGCCAATGGAGTCCCTAGAAAGGAAGATCAGTGGTTTTCTGCAGAAATGGCCATGCAGTCTTAGGCCCAATCCCAATTCTACACCTTAGCCCTTCCCCTTGCACGTTCCTGTGAAGGGGTAGGGGTGTCCCAAATCTCTTTAGCTTGAAGGCATAGGGCTAAGGGGAAGGGGTAGATAGCCCTTCGAACAAAGATTTTTCAGGACCACACTCGAAACCAAGGGGTAAGAAAATTTCCCAGAACACACCAGCCACACAAGATTTACACAGCCTTACTAGTACTTCAGTGGCCTCACAGAAGAATTCATGGTGGTACGCACCAGAGAAGCTCTACAGTACAGGGACTGCAGGGACTGAAAGGTGTTGTCAGCCTGCATTGAGGTGAGGACAGGCAGGAAATGGACTTCTGGGAAAGCAGTAGAGGTGGTGGAGTCACGCCTGAGACAAAAGGCTCTGGTGGGCACTGCGGCAACAGGCAGAGTGGGCTTGGTCTATTTTCCAAAGACCTTAGTTAGCCAGGTCCATAGCAAGGAAAGATACCACCTACTCCATGAAGAGGTTCGAGCAGGTGTGGAGGAAGATAGAGTGAGCAGGGTGGTAGGACTCCGGCAGCAGGGAGTGTGGACTAGGTGGGAGAATACACTGCAGCGCAGGATCACCTGAGCAAACATCTTGCAGGCAGATTTCCAGTGAGTCCGTTCCCTGGTACAAGGTGTCTATGATGTCCTGCCAAGCCCATCAAACCTATATGTCTGGGGGAAGAGTGAAACACTTAACTTTGCTTAACACACCTTCTTTGCTTCAGAAGAGGCTCTTTAGAACATCTCTTTAGCAGCTGTCCCAAGGCTCTGGCTGATGGGCGCTATCGTTGGTGCCATGACCAGGTGCTTAAGGCAGTTGCTGAGAGCTTAGCTCGGCCATCAGCACCAGCAAGAATCATTATGCTCCAAAGAAGGCAGTTCATCTTTATTAAAGCTGGAGAAAAACACCAGGCCCACCCACAATTATCCACAGGCCTCCTTCACCAAGCCTCAAACTGGCAGTTGCAGGTCAACCTGGGAAAACAGCTGAGGTTCCTTCATCACATTGCAACAACAAGTCCCCGCCCAGATATGATGGTTATTGCAGAAGCTTCAAAACAGCTAATCATTCTAGAGCGTACAGTGCCTTGGAAAGAGCGTATTAAAGAAGCCAATGAGAGTACCAGAAACTGGTGGAGGAGTGCAGGGAGAGAGGCTGTAGAACTTTCTATGAGCCCATAGAAGTAGGTTGTAGAGGCTTTGCAGGGTGTTCACTTTGCAAAGTCCTCAGTTGTTTGGGCATTACAGGGGTGGTAAAGAAAAGGGCCATTCGATCCGCAAGCGAAGCCATAGAGAAGGCCAAAAAGTGGCTTTGGATTAAGAGGGCTGATCCGTGGACTGCTACTGGGACTTAAGTCAGGACTTGATCAATCCCGGCTGGGTCGCCTGGGTGAAAGTGTATGATGTTAAGAGACCCGAAACACCCAATGATCCCAGGATACATCACTAAAGGATGTGTCCCAATGCATCCATGAGATGTTTCTTGCATAAGCATATTCATTAATAAAACTGTTATGTTTAAAAAATTGCGTTGAAATAAATCTTCACAGAAGGCTAATAATTTTACCTTCAACTTTATATACATTCACTACTGTAAACATTAATCCAAACATTACCTTTTTAAAAGCATGGAACGTACCATTTGAAGAAAGTTTTATAAGATCATTCTCTCTTTGTTTTTTTAATCTTGGACACTCTTGCTGTACTTGTCATTGACCCATTATCTGGGAAAAGGGCTAACTCAGTGTGACACTATATTAACTTTAATGTGGTGTGGTGAAGTCTTTGCTTAACCAAAAAGAACAAACAGCATCTGGAGGTGATTTGTGCCTTTAACTGTTTCCTTATCACTTTTTTTGTCGTTGGTACATTAACATTGGTGTTGCTGTGTGAAACTACCACACTGTATGCCAATGTTTCAAATAAAAATATAGGTGAAGTATGCTTATTCAATCCAACACAACGACATAGAAAGAGCTTTGGTATATTTACCTTCGGCTCACCACCCTCATTAAAGTTTTTGGCCGTTCATAAGAAAAGGTTTGGCCACCCCTGATTTAATTAAAGATTTTTAGGAACACAATTCAGCCCAAAATACTCATTTGTTGCCTTTACCTTACTACTACCAGATTGGACCCTCTTTTGCCTTCACAACTGCCTTAATCCTTCGTGGCATAGATTCAGCAAGGTACTGGAAATATTTCTCAAAGATTTTGCTCTATATTGACATGATAGCATCATGCAGTTGCTGCAGATTTGTTGGCTGCACATCCATGATGCCAATCTCCCATTCCACCACATCCGAAAGGTGCTCTAGTGACTGTGGAGGCCATTTGAGTACAGTGACCTTATTGTCATGTTCAGGCCCGTGCAGAGGCATGTGCAGAATTGAAGATCAGAGCACAACATGGCAAGAACGCAAACTAACTAAACTGAAGCAGGAGGGGGAGGTTCACGAACTGAAGAGCGGGGGTGGGGCTGAGGAAGGCAATCGTGAAATAAAGATCGGGGGGAGGGTGGGGCACTTACTTACATTTTGAAAGGGCACTTTATATCCCAGACTCAAAAGGGCATATACACTGCACAGGTTGAGCCATGTGTGTGCACGTGCCTGGTCATGTTCAAGAAACAAGTCTGAGAAGATTCGCACTTGACATATCCTGCTGGAAGTAGCCATCAGAAGATGGGTACACTGTGGTCATAAAGGGATGGACATGGTCACCAAAAATACTCAGGTAGGCTGTGGCATTGACACGATGCTCAATTGGTACTAATGGGCCCAAAGTGTGCCACACTATTACACCACCATCACCAGCCTGAACTCTCCAGTCATTTATCAGCTATCAGCCCCGCCCTACACTACAGTTTGACAAATATTGCAGCTGAAGGACAACATAATGTACTTTTACTTGAGAATGTAATTGTTTAGATTGCAACTAAGCAGTTTATTTATAAGGATAGTGCCTATTTTGAAATATTTATAATTTTGGAGATCGGTGTCCATTAGCCTGTCATACTGAGCAAAGACGGTTGCACCACAAGATGGCGACAGAGACTGCATAATAAGTCCCTAGGGGAGAGAAGCTCAGCGTTTCTTTTTGTATTTCAAACTACAGCTGATCAAATCATTATAAAACGGGTAAGTGACATTTTAATTTAATCTCTCTCTTTTGTATGTTGTAGTTCTGTATTTATACCATAGTAATCTGCTAGTATTTGCTTTGGTTTGGCTTTTTCTGGGTTAATTATTGTGATTGCAACAGAGAAATACTGGGAAATCTCTGTAGACTGATGGCATTTCATGCTGTTCAGCCTTATACTCTTAAAGTATTTTACCCCTTTTTTAAGATGTAATATTAATATTATGATTCTTCTGAGTGTGCCAGTTTAGATTCAGTTCAAAACACAATTCACATTTTTTATTATAATGTGTTAAAAAGTGCCATTTTGGGGGCGTGTACACAGTTCGTCGTTTTAGGGGCGTGTTGCTTCACATGAAAATTAGTTTCGTCTTCCCGCCCAACTTAACAAGGGGGCGAAGCCAAGAGCTCCCTCTTTGTGTATGGCAACAGACAGGCAGACAGAGAGAAGCAACATGAGTGAGAGGACCAGCATTCAGCTGTACATGTACGACTCGGACACAGACCAAGCAGAGACTACAGAATCATTTGTGTCTTTGTATAGTTTTACAGCCAACTGTGTGCTAGTTTAAATCTCCGAGCTTGTAGCCTACACCGAGACTAATAACCAAGCACACTGAATTAACTTTGACTGAAGGGCATCACACACCGGATGCGCCAGTCCCCTGATAAAAACTTATGTTTAGAATTCAGAAATGCATGCCGCTGCGTGGCGAGACGCTGCTTGTCGCGACGCTGCTTGTCGCGACGCTGCTTGTCGCCGAGCAGCGCTTCTGGTGTACGACCTGCATTAGGCTATAACTAAAGGGCGTCATACACCGGATGCGCCGCTCAGAGCCACGACACGGCACACCAGACGTGCACATTCGCATGTTATTTAAAATGAAACTATTCAGATAACGCTCTGTGGCGCGGCAGAAATATGAAGTGTCCTGAGCAGGGCCAGCGCGTCCATAGAGGCGACCTAGGTGGCAGAATAGTGAGCGAACCCCCTGGTCCTCACTTTCATCCGCGACACCCACCCCCTCCCTCTCGGTCCTCACTTTCATCCGCGACACCACGAAATGCATGGCGCTGCGCGTCATTAGTTCATTATTTCCAATGGAGGGATGCGCACGTAAGGCAACGTGCTTGCACTTTCCAGCTGCACCTAGTTAAGATGACAGGGAGCTTCTGTGACCGCGGGAAATGCAAACTGCTGAAGTTTAAGGAAGATGCAATGAAAAGTGCACATGTATGCAAACACTTTCGGCGAGGAGAGCGATAACATGGTGAATGTTGAGCCCAATGAGCCTTACATCTAAAAATAGAGCAAGGGTGTTTCTTTGGTGACATCGCTTTGACTCACACGCTGAAAATGGCGGACGTGAAACAACATACTGAGGATATGGTAATGCGCACCTGTCAATCAATATTGGTGGGCGGGGGGACCGCACTCCTACGTCAAGTTGCGGTCGGTCTCAAAACCGCTCCAATTGGTCCACCGTTTTTTATGTTGTTAAATTGAAAAAAAAGGACTGAGTGTGTTTATATCACCCCAATATGACGGTCTATACACTATACCTACACATATGTCTGTCCAAACAGCTTGAAAAGTAGATTTTTCACCATAGGTGTCCTTTAAAATGTCAGCAAAATCACCTGTTTTGTCATCACTTTAGACATTACGCTAGAGAATCATTCAAATACTAGCTCTAAAGTGACATGTTTTTAAGCAACGGTTTCTGCTGTTCTGATGTCAGCTGCAGATGTGAATGAATGGCGGAAGAAAGTAGTACCTGGTACAAAAGGGTTTTTAGAATCTTGTGTTTGATTGTCTTTTTTATACACAATTATGCCGTCAAACTGTTGTATAAACGCAATATCACACTCGTAGCAGTGCAATATGGCTGTATATTGTCATTGGTGGGATATCTCAAAATGTAACAGATCCACTAAGAAGCTGCCTACAGAGGGCATGCATAAACAGACAGTGTGATTGGAGGATTGATTTAGCATGTGGGGGGGTGGAGGGTCTATCTCAGTCATTTGTCAGCACTGAAGACAGACACAAAATGATACACAAATCCAGTTCATTCCTCCCACACAGAGACAGAAAAGGTGGAAGGAGGTGAGATTTAGGACGCAGAATGTGTGGTCTGAGCGTTCAAAGCAACTGAAATTGACCAGAATCAAAGTCAAACGGCACTTAGTTTATAAAAGATAAGAAGCCAGTGTGTGTTTAAAGAAACTTGTAGGGATCCACTAAATCTGTGTGAGCAAACAGCTTAACAGAACTGCAGAACATTTTATGATACAGGGATTTTTATGGAAGTAGTGCTTTTTTAAATATGTGTGAACTGAGGAAATTGGCTGGCTATACATTACTAAAACGCCCACATAAAAAATACTATAGTGTTTTTGAACCATATGAACCGTGTATTATACTGTATATATTGGGGTATTTACATTCATTCATTTATTTATTTTCTTTTCGACTTAGTTTATTAATCTGTGGTCGCCACAGCAGAATGAACCGCCAATTTATCCAGCATATGTTTTGCCCTTTCAGCTGCAACCCAACACTGGGAAACACCCATACACTCTCGCATTCACACTCATACACTACGGCCAATTTAGCTTACTCAATTCACCTATAGCTCATGTGTTTGCACTGTGGGGGAAACCGGAGCATTTATTACAACTCTTTGTTAGTAAATGTTCAAGCATACTGTAGTATCAGGGGTGTAGCAGACATTTTAAAAGTGGGGGGGGGGGCAGCTGAATGAGATCCAACATTTTACGTTCATTTTATTATTATTTCACCTGTTTCTAAATGGTCTGTCTCTAAAAGCGAGGGGGATTTGCTTATTCGCAATAAATGAAATTAATTTTAGTTAATTGTTTGTTTGTTTTTTTTTTGCTGTTATTGTGTTTTTTTTTATTATTGAATGGCAAAAAGAATATGAATAAAGATTAAATTAAAAGTAATGTTACATCTGATAAATAAACATTGTCAGGAGCAAATACAATTAAGTATAAAGATATAGAATCAGGTGACACGGTGGCGCAGTGAGTAGTGCTGTCGCCTCACAGCAAGAAGGTCGCTGGGTCGCAGGTTCGAACCTCGGCTGAGATGGCTGGAAGGGCATCCGCTGCGTAAAAATGTGCTGGATAAGTTGGCGGTTCATTCCACTGTGGCGACCCCTGATTAATGAAGGGACTAAGCCGACAAGAAAATGAATGATATAGAATCAGGCGACACGGTGGCGCAGTAGGTAGTGCTGTCGCCTCACAGCAAGAAGGTCGCTGGTTCAAGCCTCGGCTGGGTCAGTTGGCGTTTCTATGTGGAGTTTGCATGTTCTCCCTGCGTTCGCGTGGGTTTCCTCCGGGTGCTCCCTTTTCCCCCACAGTCCAAAGACATGCAGTACAGGTGAATTGGGTAGACTAAATTGTCCGTAGTGTATGAGTGTGAATGAGTGTGGATGTTTCCCAGAGATGGGTTGCAGCTGAAAGGGCATCCGCTATACGTAAAACATGTGCTGGATAAGTTGGCGGTTCATTCTGCTGTGGACTAAGCCGAAAAGAAAATGAATGAATGATATAGAATCAGGAAAATATGAGAATGACGTAACAAAACAGTTTTAAGGGCTTTGGAATTGTTAGACATGAGGTGAGTATTGAGGTGGGATGTAGGATCTTTACAGAAAACAGAAAAATATGATTTAGCGTCTTGAAATGTGGGGCGGCAGCACGGTGGCAGAGTGGGTAGCACAATCGCCTCACAGCAAGAAGGTCGCTGGTTCGAGCCCCGACTGGGTCAGTTGGCGTTTCTGTGTGGAGTTTGCACGTTCTCCCCGTGTTGGCGTGGGTTTCCTCCGGGTGCAAAGTCCAAAGACATGTGGTATAGGTGAATTGGCCATAGTGTATGAGTGTGACTGAGTGTGTATGGATGTTTTCCAGTGATGGTTTGCAGCTGGAAGGGCATCCGCTGTGTAAAACATGTGCTGGATAAGCTGACGGTTTATTCCGCTGTGGCGACCCCAGATTATTAAAGGGACTAAGCCTAAAAGCAAATGAATGAATGAATGACTCTTGAAATGTGCAGTTGTGCAAAAAGAATTTTGCAAGGAAAATGAATAAATTGCTTAAATATTATTTGTCCTTTTTTATTTTTAACAGTCGAACTGACAGGGAAAAATGACAATTATACGTCTTAAATGTAAAAGTAACATACAGAGGAAAAAAATATTAACAAGAAAATAAATAAAAAAATGTGTTTTGCATTGCACAAATGGGTTTACATGAATTAAAGCTATTAGATAATAGAGAAAAATAAATAAAATCTACAAGGGTTTATGAGTCTTTAGAAAGACTGGCATAATGTATCAAACATTTATGCTTTTCTTGTTTTTAGTAAATTTAAGAGAGGAAACAAGAGTCAAATTCAGCAAGAAAATTGGGGAAGATATTGCAGAATTTACCAGGAACATGCAAACAACAGTACATATTATTATTAATAATAATATAATAATAATAATAATAATAATAATAATAATAATAATAATAAAAAAGACAAAAAATATACAAAAATACAAATAATAATAACTTCATACCATGTCTAAACATTCTGTAATTTTACAGATTATCAGCGGAAGAAAAACATTTCTTGTAATATTTTATACATTTCTCAGATTTTTTGCTTTTCATTTGTTTCATTGTAGAAATAAAAATAATATTTGCCCTTTTTTATTTTTTTTTATTATGAATTAGTAATTTACAAATACAGCAAAAACAGGCAACAAATAAAAATTCCAAAGATAATTGAAATTAAAATAATAATAATAATAATAAACACATGGAAGACATTTACAAGACGCCAAAAACAGATTTATAATAAGCTTTTACATTTTTAACAGTTTTGAGAGACTTTGTTAGCAGAATAAGTTCGTTAACAAAAACCTTGTATAAAGGAGGAGATTTTGAAAGTCTACATTTGTGGATAAAGAATTTACCATTTAAAATAATAAAATTAACAAAATTGTTCATTTGTTTATAACAAATAATTTCTTTTGCATTCAATGTTATCAACATATTATTTTTTAGCAGAATAATCAGAAAAACAGTCTTTCCAATATAATTGCTCTGACAATCAACAAATAAGTGACAGAATGATTCCTCACTGTTTTTACAAACTGAGCAATCTTTCTCGATATCTAAAAATTTGGATAATATTTGCCCTAGCAACTTCTTTAGGGGGGGATGGGAATATTGAACTGATTAAGAAATTCTTTATAATTTAATAAATGCCATTTGAGTTAAATAATTGACTAACAAGCAGAATATTTGCTTCAAACCAGCGTTGAAAGAAAAGAGATTGGTTTTTGTATACAATATTTTGGTTATTCCAAATAAAGTATTTGTGAGGAGAGAAATTGTGCATGTATAATAGTGACCAGGCAAGAAGAAATTGCTTATGAAATTGAGATAATTTAGCTGATATTTTATCAATATTATAGTTACAGAGTCATAAGAAATTCAGCCCTCCAAATTTAGAAAATATGTAATTTGGAATAAAGTTCCAGATTGAGGTTGGATTTTTGAGAAATGTTTTGCCCCATTTAATTTTGACAGTATTATTAAATGTACAAAAATCCAGCATGATAAGGATAATATTTGCCCTTGTGAAAACTGTCCGCGATCAGTGACGCGTGCTGTGAATCTCGCGAGACAACACGTGATGAGAAACATGGCTGCGGTTAAACTCCAGAAGAGTGTTGTGAGTCAGGCTGGGAAACACACAGCTTCTGTTATCTTTCTTCACGGCTCAGGTGCTTTTAAATGTTATTAAAGCCTTTCTTGTGCGGACGTATATTGTGCCCACTCATTTGAAGGCAAGAATAATACCGCTAATAACAGGACTGTTGTGGCTCATATGGGACTGAATGAAAAGGCTTAGAGACGCGCTGGGAAAGTGAAACAGACTGCCGTGTTAAAAGGGCATTTCTCACGCTTTAAATCATCGACTGACTTGCTCAAAGGCAAATAATCATAAACAAATACTTCAGATAGAGCTGAAGAATTATATAAACTATCTCTGAAATGTTAAAAGTCTACGTTTATATGACACCAAACACTGCGAACTATGAAACTCAGTGGTTATAACAATAAATTATATATTATAAATACAGTGTGTTTAATATAAACGCAAAATACTAGATTAACTTTTGTGTATTCATTAATAGAATTGAGGCACCCTTTAACGCTAAAACATATTGTGGTTAACTGTGTATTCACATGGAAAAATACTATAGTAATTTATAGTAAGTAATAAAGTGTTGTTAACCATACTATAGTAAAGTAACCTTTACCTGAATCGATCTGTTCTGGTAATTCTAATGTAACATCACAACTATAGTAATAAAAACAAATGAACCAGTACTGTCTTCTACAATATTGTAAAAACTAAAGTACTTAATACACTTGAGGCACTCTTAAACTTAAAATATATTGTGGTTAACTGTGTTCTCACATGAAAAAAATACTATAGTAATTTATAGTAAGTGTACTATTCTATATTGAAGTAACTTACTTGAATCGATCTGTTGTGGTAATTTTAGTTATTATGGTGATACAACAATATTATATATTATAGTAATATAAACAAATGAAGCAATAACAGTACTGTCTTCTACAATATTGTAAAAACTAAAGTACTTAATACACTTGATGCACGCTTTACACTAAAATATATTGTGGTCAACTGTGTTCTCACATGAAAAAGACTATAGTAATTTATAGTAAGTACTATAGTGTTTTTAGCCATACTATAGTAAAGTAACTTACCTGAATCGATCTGTTCTGGTAATTTTAATAGTAACATCACAACTAAAGTAATAAAAACAAATGAACCAGTACTGTCTTCTACAATATTGTAAAAACTAAAGTACTTAATACACTTGAGGCACTCTTAAACTTAAAATATATTGTAGTTAACTGTGTTCTCACATGAAAAAGACTATAGTAATTTATAGTAAGTACTATAGTGTTTTTAGCCATACTATAGTGAAGTAACTTACTTGAATCGATCTGTTGTGGTAATTTTAGTTATTATGGTGATACAACAATATTATATATTATAGTAATATAAACAAATGAAGCAATAACAGTACTGTCTTCTACAATATTGTAAAAACTAAAGTACTTAATGCACGCTTTAACACTAAAATATATTGTGGTCAACTGTGTTTTCATGTGGAAAAAATACTATGGTAATTTATAATAAGTACTATAGTGTTTTTAGCCATACTATATTGAAGTAACTTACTTAAATTGATCTGTTGTGGTAATTCTAGTGGTAACACAACTATAGTAATATACAGTTGCAATCAGAATTATTCAACCCCTTGAATTATTACACCCCCTGTTTATTTTTTCTCCCAATTTCTGTTTAACGGAAAGAAGATTTTTTCTTTTTTTTTCTTTCTTTTTTTCGATTTTTTATTTTTATTTTATCTTTGTCATGATGACAGTAAATAATATTTTACTAGATATTTTTCAAGACACTTCTATACAGCTTAAAGTGACATTTAAAGGCTTAACTAGGTTAATTAGGTTAACTAGGCAGGTTAGGGTAATTAGGCAAGTTATTGTATAATGATGGTTTGTTTTCTAGACAGTTGAAAAAAAAATTGCTTAAAGGGGCTAATAATTTTGACCTTAAAATGGTGTTTAAAAAATTAAAAACTGCTTTATTCTAGCCGAAATTAAAACAAATAATACTTTCTCTAGAAGAAAAAATATTATCAGACATACTGTGAAAATTTCCTTGCTCTGTTAAACATCATTTGGGAAATATAAAAAAAAGAAAAGAAAATTCAAAGGGGGGCGAATAATTCTGACTTCAACTGTATACAGTTTAATATGCTTTGCTATAGAGTTCGAAAACACCAGTATTTACTATACAATATTTTATTTCACTCGAGTATGAATGTATTTAAATATAAAAAACATTACTTTGATGTAAATGTATGTATGCATTAATGACCTTTTGTAAAGCTGCTTCACAATAAGTATTGTAAAAAGTGCTATACAAATAAACCTGAATTGAATCTTTATTAAATCTACTGAATAAGAGGTTTGATTTACAGTCCAACATGTGGCATGCATTATTTTTATTTTTAGTGGCGTTTTCTAAGGCAAAATTCAGTGTTATAGTTGTTTGTCCTTATAAAAGTTAAAATAGTTCGGAATTTTGAGCAAACTTGCAGTTTTTGAATAAGGCGTACCTCAGATTAAATAAATTAGCCAAATATTCTCTTTGAAATTATATCTCATTCCGTTTCAGTTGGAAGTACATCAATATACTGAAATAATAATAATAATACTGAATAATTAATCAACCCTTTGTCCGGAAGTTCTAAATGAGATGGGAAAAATAATCACATATGAAATAAAATAACAATAGTGAGTACACACTTTGTAGTGTAAAAAAAAAGAACTACTCATTGGTCAATATCTATAAACTGTTAATAATAATAAAGGATATTACTCTAAAGGTATGATGGATATAAGATGACATATTGTGATGACATTTTTGTCATATCTCCCAGCTCTAGTGTGGAAGTCAGCATGCCATTTAGAAACTCATTCACTTTCCTTAAGCTTAGTCTCTATTTCAGAGGTCACCACAGAGGAATGAACCGCCAACTATTCCATCACATGTTTTACACAGCAGATGCCCTTCCAGCCACAGTGCAGTACTGGGAAACACCCATACACTCTCGCATTCACACACACACACACACACACTCACTCACTCACTCATACACTATGGCCAATTTAGTTTATTAATTTCCCTATAGCGCACGTGTTTGGACTGTGGGGGAAACCGGAGCACCCGGAGGAAACACGCAGCAGCACGGGGAGAACATGCAAACTCCACACAGAAATGTCAACTGACCCAGCCGACCAGCAACCTTCTTGCTGTGAGGCGACAGTGCTAACCATTGAGCCACAGTGCCGCCTAGACTTTTTACAGTATACACTCAGCGGCCACTTTATTAGGTACACGTGTCCAACTGCTCCTTATGCAAATTTCTAATCAGCCAATCACATGGCTGCAAATCAATGCATTTAGGCATGTAGACATGGTCAAGACGATCTGCTGCAGCTCAAACCGAGCATCAAAATGGGGAAGAAAGGGGATTTAAGTCACTTTGAACGTGGCATGGTTGTTGGTGCCAGACGGGCTGGTCTGAGTATTTCAGAAACTGCTGATCTACTGGGATTTTCACGCACAACCATCTCTAGGGTTTACAGAAAATGGTCTGAAAAAGAGGAAATATCCAGTGAGCGGCAGTTCTGTGAGTGCAAATGCCTTGTTGATGGCAGAGGTCAGAGGAGAATGGTCAGACTGGTTCCAGCTGATAGAAAGGCAACAGTAACTCAAATAAGCACTCGCTACAACCGAGGTCTGCAGAAGAGCATCTCTGAACACACAACACGTCCAACCTTGAGGCAACCAGAACTAAATGCAATAGAGCACCTTTGGGATGTGATGAAATGGGAGATTCACATCATGAATGTGCAACTGCGTGATGCTATCATGTCAATATGGAGCAAAATCTCTGAGGAATATTTCCAGTACCTCATTGAATCTATGCCACGAAGGATTAAGGCAGTTCTGGGGTCCAACCCAGTACTAGTAAGGTGTACCTAATAAAGTGGCCGGTGAGTGTATATTGTTTGAATCGGTTTAGACGTATGTGAATAATGTCATCTGTTTCTTTCAGGAGACACGGGGCCAGGTCTGCGCAGCTGGGTTTTGGATGTTTTAGGACAAAACTTGGCATTTGAAAACATCCGGGTGATTTATCCCACAGCACCACTCAGGTAAACATCTGTGCTTACCTCCCAAACAGCGTTCGTGCTTGAAAATGGTTGAACTTAAAGGTTTTAAAAGTGCTTGAAAATATAATTGTGCTGTTTTTGTAATACCTTATCAAAACATGTATTTTAAAACATTTGTGATGGAAAAATATACTAGATTTCATCACTTTAGTGAGAGAATGTATGTGTGTACGTGTTTTTCTGACATATCAGGACACAAACCTATATAATGCCAAAGGTATAACACAGGTATTACAGAAAGGTGGTGAATTATGAGGACGTTGCTGGTGTGCCAGGGTTTCCGCGGGGTCTTAAAAAGTCTAAAATTTTAAAATCAAAATTTTAGGCCTTAAAAAGTCTTAAAATTGGCTGTTCTAGGTCTTAAATATTTTTGCACAGGTCTTATTTTTCCAATGTCCATGTAACGCTACATCTAATGCTCATTTAAATTCTTTGTTGTTGTTGTTGTTGTTGCTTGGTTTTCGTGGTGTTGTAGATCTTTACTTCACTAGTCATAATGTAATTTGTGGTATTACAACTACAAATGAGACCAGCATACAATAGCCAATCAGCTGTCTGTTATTGGGCCCAGTGCGCGTGGCGAATGTGACGTCATCGATGTGTTTGCGGAGGTTTGCTTTCGGTGTGCGCGACATGATTTCGGCTGGCAGCGTAAACAGATTTCGGGTGAACAGTTCACGTTTGATTTGAGCTGAATATGAAACACTTTGAAGAGATTTTGTCTGAAACAGGTACGACTGTACAGACATTTTAATGATCCAGCCATGCGTGATCATCATAGAGATAACCAGATGAACAATAATTCTTGGCTAGAAATTGCAACAGCAGTGGGAAAGGAGGAACGTTTTTGTAAAAGTTTGGAAAAACCTGAAGGATAAGTTTGTTAAAACAAACAAAAAAAAAGATGCCATGGTAAAAGTGGAGACCCGTGTGGTTAATAGCTACAAACTAAAATTAAGTGACAAATGATGTCTTTAATAACTGGAAAATAATATATGAAACTATCAGTTTACAATATACTGATGCCCAAATTCTGGGCTTTATTGGTGATAATGGACAGGAATGTTGGACCATTATTGCCTTTTTAGTCAGAAACTAGCCAGACAGTAATGTGTGAATTGTTGAGTGGGCAAAACAAAAAAGTCAGTATTTTTAATAAGTTTTTTTTTTGCTTTTATTCTTGCCATAATAAAAAATATAATTGTAGAGCAACCCATTTTCTCTTGTCATTGATATTTAACTTTAATAGGTAGAACTGTCCGAGATATGAACAAAAGCAAGTGATGCAGCAACGTTTGATTTAACAAAATCTTGAATGGTTATAAAAATCTTCATAATCATTATAATAAATTATAAAAATAATTAAAAAATAAGTTTTAAAATCTTGAATGATATTATTAATATGACGTAGTTCCGGAAACGTACTACATCTCTGTTTATCCGTCTGTCTTTACGGTCGGTTTCTTTTGACCGGCCCCTGTCGTTTTAAAGAATATCACAACGGCGAACGCGTCAAGTATAAAAGCCTCGTCCGTTTCGTGAGGTGCGCGCACAGTCAGCGGAGGTGCGCGATGCAGCGCCAGCGAAAGTATAAATCAGCCTTAAGATGTGTTTTCCTGTAGTTCAGTGGTGCATCTAACCTGTCTTTAGTAAAGTTCAATTTAAATACATTTATTTTACCACTAATTTTGTGATTTTGCATTTGCTCTCGCGTGTTTTTGATATTGGGATATAGGTCTTAAATTTAATACTTAATGGTCTTAAAAAGGTCTTAAAAAGTCTTAAATTTGACATGATATCTGCAGAAACCCTGTGTGTGTTTGTGTGTACATGTTTTTGTGACATATCAGGCCACAAATCAATATAATGACATAGGTATGACACAGGTATTACAAAAAGGTGGTCAATTATGAGGACATTGCTGGTGTGTGTGTGTGCATGTGTGTGTGTGTGTGTGTGTGTGTGCGTGCGTTTTTGTGACATATCAGGCCACAAATCTATATAATGCCATAGGTATGACACAGGTATTACAAGAAGGTGGTGAATTATGAGGACGTTGCTGGTGTGTGTGTGTGCGCGCAAGTTTTTGTGACATATCAGGACACAAATCTATATAATGACATAGGTATGACACAGGTATTACAAAAAGGTGGTGAATTATGAGGACGTTGCTGATGTGTGTGTGTGCGCAAGTTTTTGTGACATATCAGGACACAAATCTATGTAATGACACAGGTATTACAGAAAGGTGAATTATGTGGACATTGCTGATGTGTGTGTGTACGTGTTTTTGTGATAAATAAGGACAAATCTATATAATGACACGGGTATCACAAGAAGGTGGTGAATTATAAGGAATTTGCTTATGTGTGTGTGTGTGTGTGTGTACGTGTTTTTGTGACATATCAGGACACAAATCTGTATAATGACATGGGTATGACACAGGTATTACAAAAAGCAGGTGAAATATGAGGACATTGGGGACGTCCTCACTTCTCAAAAAGCTTATAAATCACACAGGATGAGTTTTTTCAGGGAGTAAAGCTGTACACTGTCTCCTGTGATGGTTGGGTTTAGGGGTAGGGTGGGGTGAGGGCAATATAATATACGGTTTGATCTGTATAAAATGAATGGAAGCCTATGTAATGTACCCACTTTTCACAAAAACAAACATGTGTGTGTGTGTGTGTGTGTGTGTGTGTGTGTGTGTGTGTGTGTGTGTGTGTGTGTGTGTGTGTGTGTGTCTCCTCAGGCCATACACACCTATGCGAGGTGCGCCGTCTCATGTGTGGTTTGATCGTCACAAGATTTCTCAGCATTGCCCCGAGCACTTGGAGTCTATAGATTCCATGTGTGATCATTTAAGTGCCATTGTGGAGGATGAGCTCCGAGCCGGGATCCCAAAACACAGGATGGTTATTGGTAAGACTATTAGCTTATCTCTGTCCTATCCTCTCCAGACCTCCCTATATCCATCCATCCATCCCTCTCTGCCCTATTGCTTTCTCTTATACACACACACACACACACACACACACACTCCACTTGTTCCAAATTAAGCAGAGTCTCAGACCGCTGCTCATAAGTCTCTCCCTCGTTGTGTAAAGTGAAGAATGAAACTTATCAAGTTACTTATTCCTTTCATTTGTTGCCAGAATGAGCCCAAAAGAATTTCTGGATGACTCTCGGGTTTCTGCAAAGCTTTATCTCAAAATATTTGGGTTATCAGGTTTGCGTATTAGATAAAAGTGGCAGAAAATCATTTCTTTAAGAAGGGATCTCAGGTAATGGGTTGCAAAAAAAAAGCATGCTACTATTTGCTTGGAGATTTAACCCCTTAAAGGGATAGTTTAGGGACTTGCTCACCTTTTACTTGTTTCAAACATTTGAGTTTCTTGCTTTAATTAAACAAGAAGTTATTTTGAAAATGGAACCTGGTAATTTTTGACTTCCACAATATTTGTTTTTCCTTGCTATGGATGTCAATGCTTTTGGACTTTCTTCAAAATATCTTCTTTTGTGTTCAACAGAAGAAAGAAACAAAAAATGGAATGTTTTCCAGATTGATGGACATAAGTAGGGCTGGGCGATATGGCAAAAAAAAAAAAATCTAGATTTTTTCATAAAGTTTGACCGATTCACGATTTCGATTTTTTTATTAATTTTTTTTTTTACTGTGTAACTACCTTACCAGCTTACCTTGTTCATTTAAATTTAAATAAATGCTGAAACTAGTTTTTTTCATGCTCACTTGTAAAAGAAAAGCAACCGTGTGACTAAACGCGGTTATGGCACTCTCTCATATAGGGATGCTAAACATAGCTACAATAGAATCACAGCACCCGTATTTATGTAGAGGTCATATGTTGTGCAGCTTTGGGCAAATTTTATTTGGAGAGAAAATGACCAAAATGTAACGTGAAGATTGAAAAGGATTGGAGGGGAAATAAATATTTCAAATCTCTGTACATAACAGAAAAATAAACAATGATAATGCAACAATAGTTTATCTGTATTAGTGGCATGGCAGAAATATATATTTGGACAGGCCTTGTCAAAGTGAGCGGGCACTTTCACTAATAAAAAATATAGCACTTAAATTATTTCATAACAATCAATAAAATAACAGCAGTTTTATATCAAAAGTTGGTAATGATATAAAATATACTACATTTTGATGGTAAAATATAACCATTTAAACGATTTCAGTAATCAAACATTAAATAACGAATGCATCAAGTTAAATATAAAAAAACGAATGAAACAACACAGCATATCAGGATATAAAGGACTATATTTAGCAAAATGCTGCTCTTTTTATCTTTGTAATTTTATAGTTTTATTTTTGTTATTTTAATTATTTTTTGTCTTCATAAATAACTAACGAGCTATAGACAAAATCCTGCTTGACGTTTTAGAAAATATTTGTGCGTAGCTAAACCACCCAGTATATATTAAAGATCACCGTGAACAACAAAAAACCCCACAGAAACCTGTTACATATCTATCTATATTTAAATGTCTATCTTATATTTAACTGAATCGTATAATGGCCTATAGCTGAAATGTTGAAAATTGCTCAATTTATTTTTTAAAACATTTGTCGATACGTATTGATATTTTTTGGAGTACAAACTGCCGACATTTAAGAATCCATATTTATTTTATTCATTCATTCATTTTACTTGTTTATTGGTGCATATATGGGCTATGATTTAATTCATACAGTACCTTGGACAGCTACTGTCCCACTCCGTAATTCAATAAAAAGTCCAAATTAAAGAAAGATTTGACTTTCTGCGGTGACCGACGTTCACAACACACCGTAACCGTCCTTCAGGTGGAGCGCGGGTATAATATACAAAACCAGCCGTCTGGGCTTTGAATTAGGTGCAATTATTTCCTCGTGTGTGTGGAGCGATGGGTGAGCGGGCCAAAGTGACTGAAAGCGATCTAGAAAGTTGGTTGCCCACAGACACCTCCGCCTGTTGAGCCTCCTCTCCTCGAGCGCGCGCCCGTCTCGCAGCTCGCGCGGGAGAGACAGACGGCTGCGGGGAAGCGAACAACAGCACGACGCGCGTGGAAACATTAGCGAAGCTGGCTGGCTGGCTGACTGCGGTTGCCCTGGCTGTTGTTGCTCCAGCTGGCTGGCTGACTGCGGTTGCCCTGGTTGTTGTTGCTCTAGCGGGAAAATGTGCCGGTGTTCCCAATGGCCAGTTCGCCCTGGCGCGCTTCTGCTAAACCAGCTGTGGTAGCTCATCAACAGAACCGCGACGTCAACACACAGAATCAGCACAATTCAGCACGGTTGTCTAACAGTTTAGAACGGTTTGGCACGATAGTGGAAAAGCGGCTTTAATATTTTTATTAAAAAACTGCGATACCTCAATTTTGTAAAAAATAAAATCGTCTTAAAACGTAAATTCGAATTAATCGAAACAATCGCCCAGCCCTAGACATAAGTTACCTGAAAGTGACGCACGCGATTCATCTTGTACTTTTTTCCTCTTCTGGGCTCCAGACTGCTGTTGTCTTTTCCAGGGCATAGAGCTGCAACTTGCATAAATTATAATTATATGCTGCTAGCAGCCGCAAAGATAAGTGGGCCAGGCCAGGCCGCGCGTATGCGGCTATGCCCGTACACGGAAAAAAGTTACGTCACGTTTTTTTTGCGTTCGTCATAAAATTACATTTTTTATGTATTTAACAACATATAATCAATATATATCTGTGTATCTTAGGTCTCTGGATGTTGTGGGGCTGTCTTGGCTGACACGTCTCTACAACATCGCATAGAGGTCGGGGACAGTACCTCTGGACTGGGCAACTGGGGTGCTGGTGCCCATTTTTAGGAAGGGGGACCGGAGGGTGTGCTCCAACTGTAGGGGGATCACACTCCTCAGCCTCCCGGGGAAAGTCTATACCAGGGTACTGGAGAGGAGGATCCGGCCGATGGTTGAACCTATGATCCAGGAAGAACAATGCGGTTTTCGTCCAGGCCGTGGTACACTGGATCAGCTCTATACCCTCACCAGGGTGCTCAAGGGTTCATGGGAGTATGCCCAACCAGTCCACATGTGTTTTGTGGACTTGGAGAAGGCATTCGACCGTGTCCCTCGTGGCATTCTGTGGAGGGTGCTCTGGGAGTATGGGGTCAGAGGCGCTCTGTTGAGGGCCGTCTTGTCCCTGTATGAACTGAGTAGGAGTTTCGTTCGCAATGCCGGCAATAAGTCAGACTTGTTTCCAGTGCATGTTGGACTCGGGCAGGGCTGCCATTTGTCACCAATTCTGTTTATAATTTTTATGGACGAAATTTCAAGGTGCAGCCTTGGGCTGGAGGGAGTCCGGTTCGGGGACCACAGGATTTCATCTTTGTTATTCGCAGACGATGTTGTTCTGTTGGCTTCATCGAACATGGACCTTCAGCATGCACTGGGGCGGTTTGCTGCCGAGTGTGACGCGGCTGGGATGAGAATCAGCACCTCCAAGTCCGAGGCCATGGTGCTCCACCAGAAAAAGGGGGTTTGCCATCTCCAGGTTGGAAGAAAGTCCTTACCCCAGGTGGAGGAGTTCAAGTATCTCAGGGTTTTGTTCACGAGTGAGGGAAGGATGGAGCGTGAGATTGACAGGCAGATCGGTGCAGCGACAGCAGTAATGCAGTCGATGTACCGGTTCGTTGTGGTAAAGAAGGAGCTACTCTCACCTATGGTCATGAGCTTTGGTTCATGACCGAAAGGACAAGATCTCGGACACAAGCGGCCGAAATGAGTTTCCTTCGAAGGGTGGCAGGGCACACTCTTATGGATAGGGTGAGGAGCTCTGACACTCGGGATGAGCTCGGAGTAGAGCCACTGCTCCTCCACATTGAGAGAAGTCAGCTGAGGTGGCTCCGGCCTCTGTTTCGGATGCCTCCTGGATGCCTACCTAGGGAGGTGTTCCAGGCATGTCCCACCGGGAGAAGCCCTCGGGAAGATCCAGGACACGCTGGAGGGACTATGTCTCTCGGCTGGCCTGGGAATGCCTCAGGATCCCCCCGGAGGAGCTGGAGGAAGTGTCTGGGTAGAGGGAAGTCTGGTGTTCTCTCCTAAGACTGCTGCCCTCGCGCCCCGGCCCCAGAAAAGCGGCAGAAAAAGAATGAATGCATGAATGATTATCAATATATATTTTATTTACACTCAGTTTATGGTAATATTACTTAAATATTAAATACTGGGAAACACCTATGCACACTCATTCACACACACTCATACACTACGTCCAATTTAGTTCATCAATTCCCCTATAGCGCATGTGTTTGGACTGTGGGGGAAACCGGAGCACCCGGAGGAAACCCACGCCAACACGGGGAGAACATGCAAACTCTACACAGAAATGCCAACTGACCCAGCCAGGACGCAAACCAGCAACCTTCTTGCTGTGAGGCGACAGTGCTAACTACTGAGCCACCGTGCCACCCTAAACAATATTAAATTAGGAATTAATTGCAATTTAATGAAGTAAGCTTAAGCCTCTCTTTGGTGGAACGGTGATGGATAGATCACCCAAAAATTCTACCATCATTTACTCACCCTCAGGTTCCAGTCATGTATAAATGTCTTTCTGCTGAACACAAATGAAGATATTGGTTTATTAGACTTCTTTTTTTCTGCTATGGCAGTAAATGGGTGGTGAGATCTGTTTGATCACTCTAAACGTCTTCCTTTGTGTAAAGAAATTGACTTAGGTGAGTAAATGATGGTGTAAATATCATTTTTGGGTGAACTATCCCTTTAAATCCAATGGCAACAGTTGTGGAAGGGTTAACCAACAAACCAATCTCACAGAAATACCCTGAAATAGTTGCAAGTAAAATGTGAAAAGTGCAAGAAAGAAACAAAAAAAAAGCGTCTTTGTGTGAAAAGACTGTGTGGAAGGACAGAAAAGCCCCTGAACTCGCTTCCAAAGAAACTGATTCAAAAAACACATGTTCCTGTGAGACTGCTGAAATATTATCTTCCTAAATCATAACATTTTGTCATTAACTATAAATACTCATTGGAGTCACTCTACACGCTGGAGAAACGCAGTGGTCTGAACGCTGAGTCCACTTCCCAGGCTGACGGACTGACAAGCGGCAGAACTTTCCATGGAAAACTCGTTCATATATAGATTGCGCTTTTCATTCTTTTAAGTGTCGTATAGTTAATAGGAAAAGCCAAAGTCAAACATGCGTGCTCAGAAATGTTTTTAGCCTGCGTTGTTTATTAACAGTTCCCGTATTTAGTGTTTTCCTTTTATTTACAGTTGTGAATTGCATTATAGGATGTTGATCTCTGCTCTGTCGACTTTTGATGTTGAAAATTCAACTCTAAGAGAAAATTAAATATTTAATGACGGGATCTGTCCAAAAATTTTATGAGACATGGCAACCTATGATCACATATTTTGAAAAAAGGAAGACTCTCTCCTTTAACTGATTTATATAAAGAAATCTGTGCAAACAGGTTTTATTGTGACCACAAATATGGTTTGGTTTCATATTTATGTAGAAGACCACTATAAATGTATCAGATTATTGATTTGTATTATGATGTACTGTAGGTAATTATTTATTTAAATTTTTTTTTTTTTTTTTAATTTTAAACATTTTTTAATTTGAATTATTTTTAATTTATTTTTTATTATTTTCTTTTTTATATTATTTATTTATTATTATTTTATTATTTTTTCATCACACAGGTCAGTGGGCTTAACAAACCACCTGAAACCCAAATCCCAAAACTTAGAAACCCAAATCCACCTCTTTACTCTAGCCCTTAATTTTCAGAGCACTAACAGTTTCTCTGTATAATCAGCACTTGTTGTGTGTATTGCCTCTTCTTGTTGAATCGCTGAATGCCTCCTCAATTGTAAGTCGCTTTGGACAAAAGCGTCTGCAGAATGACTAAATGTAAATGTCTTTAACACAGGTGGTTTCTCCATGGGTGGAGCCATGGCACTTCATCTGGTCTGCAGGCATCATCAGGACATTGCTGGCTTCTTCTGCCTGTCCAGTTTTCTTAACAAAGACTCAGTGGTATATCAGGTAGAGAATACCCTTCAGCATGTACAGTTGAAGTCAAAATTAAATTATTATTAATTTCTTTATCAAATATTTCCCGTATGAGGTTATACAGATTCAGGAATTTTTCAAAGTATTTCAAATAATATTTTTTCTTCTGTAGAAAGTCTTATTTGATTTATTTCGGCTACAATAAAAGCAGATTTTAATTGTTTTAAAACCTTTTTAATGTTTTAAAAAGGTTTCATCCAATCCAAGGAGTAGCCTAGTCGTAAATATAAACGTCATGTCTGTTGTCCTAAGATGCATCAATTATGTCAGGTTTCCACTTTTTTCTTGTGCTTGAATGTTATGAATTGTCAGTGACTAAAATGGCCCCCCGCCAATTTGAGTTTGAGACCCCTGGTGTACAGAACAAACCACTGTTTTACAGTGACTTGCCTAATTACCCTAACTTTAATCTAGTTAACCTAGTTACGCCTTTAAATGTCACTTCAATCTGAATACTAGTATCTTGAACAATATCTAGTCAAATATTGTGCTGTCATCATGGCAAAGATAAAATAAATCAGTTATTAGAAATGAGTTATTAAAACTATTATGTTTAGAAACGTGTTGGACAAAATCTTCTCTCCGTTAAACAGAAATTGGGGAAAAACATATACAGGAGAGCTAATAATTCTGACTTCAACTGTATGTTTGGTATCATAATGTCAAACACAGGGAAAAGAATCTTTATTGTCTCCTACACAGGCAGTAGAAAATGCACAGCGCCCCCTACCTGAGCTCCTGCAGTGTCACGGCACATCAGACGAGCTGGTTTTCCATGACTGGGGCGAGAAGACAAACACTCTGCTGAAAAAAGCTGGACTCAATGCATCTTTCCATTCCTTCCCAGACCTCAACCATCAGTTTTGTCGACAAGAACTGGAGTTGCTTCGCTCCTGGATCCTGAAGAAGCTTTCCATTTAAAGAGTCCTTAATTCTGGACAATGACCACGGCTTCATGGTCACCACCACGCAGTAACCAGCATTTACATGTTGTCATGCAATATGAAAACAATTATTTAGTTTAATATAATCTTAAAGGGGTAGCACGGTGGCTCAGTGCTTAGCACTGTGGCCTCACAGCAAGAAGGTCACTGGTTCGAGTCCCGGCTGGGTCAGTTGGCATTTCTGTGTGGAGTTTGCATGTTCTCCTCGTGTTGGTGTGGGTTTTCTCCGGGTTCCCCCACAGTCCAAACAGATGAGCTATAGGGGAATTGATTAACTAAATTGGTCGTAGTGTGTGTTTGTGTAAATGCGAGAGTGTATGGGTGTTTCCCAATACTGGGTTGTGGCTGGAATGGCATTCGCTGTGTAAAACGTATGGTGGAATAGCTGGTGGTTAATTCTGCTCTGGCGAGCTTCTGGCCGCAACCCATTACTGGGAAACACCCATACACTCTCATTCACTACACACTCATACACTACAGGCAATTTAGTTAATCAATTCCCCAATAGTGCATGTGTTTGGAACTGTGGGGGAAACCGGAGCACCTGGAAGAAACCCACGCCAACACAGGGAGAACATGCAAACTCTACACAGAAAAGCCAACTGGCCCAGAGACAACTCGAACCAGCGACCTTCTTGCTGTGAGGTGTCAGTGATAACCACTGAACCACCATGCCGCCTTCATGGAGCTTTTATTCATTTAAATAAAAGTGTCTAATTTACACATGCAACAAAATGTCCACATAAATATGCAAAAATGCCCTATGAAGTGCGATCAAGATCATGTCGAAGCAACAGGTGGCGCTATACTCCTAACCGTAAAGTCATGCTGGGCAATCAAAAAGAGGGATATTATCGATTACAGTTGGCTGTCAACATGATGTATTTTGGTTTGGAGATTTGGAAATCGGAATGTTTAGGAACGTGTTGGAAAAAAATCTCTCCGTGAAACAGAAATTGGGGAAGAAATATACAGGGGAGCTAATAATTTAGACTTCAACTATACATATAAATGTCCATTAGGGCTGGGAAGTTTGACCGATTCACGATTTCAATTTCAATTTTTTTTTACTGTGTAACTATAGTCAACTTAAAACATTACAACAACATGACTGAAGGAACAATCTGTTAATAAGTAACTTGAAAAACCATCTGGTTAAGGAACATGTGTTTTTAATGGCCATACATACATAAATTGGTCAACAAGGTGTAGCCTATTACATTCCTATAGACAAATCCCTGCTTGACGTTTTAGAAAATATTTGTGTGTAGCTACACCACCCAGTATATATTAAAGATCACAGTGAACAACAAAAAACCCCACAGAAACCTGTTACATATCTATCTATATTTAAATGTCTATCTTATATTTAACTGAATCGTATAATCGTATAAGCTGAAATGTTGGAAATTGCTCAATTTATTTTCATAAAACATTTGTCAAAACGTATTGATATTTTTTTGGAGTAAAAACAATACCGACATTTAAGAATCCATATTTATTTTATTTATTCATTTCATTTGTTTACTGGTGCATATATGGGTTATGATTTAATTCATAGCTACAGTACCTTGGACAGCTACTGTGCCACTCCGTAAAGCTTTCAAGCAAAAGTCTAAATTAAAGAAAGATTTGACTTTCTGCGGTGACAGCCGACATTCACAACACGCCGTAACCGTCCTTCAGGTGGTGTGCAGGTATAACATACAAAACCAGACGTCTGGGCTTTGAATTAGGTGCAATTATTTTCTCGTTGTTCAAAGAGTCTGCAAGTTCGTGTTCCATCGATATGTTGCTGTTGATTCGATGCGCAGCAGGAAAAAAAGGCTTTCAGCTGCACATGTAGTCGCTGATAAAGTTCTCACCCAGATCAGAGCGATCTGTGCTACCAAATACAGCGCAGCATGCAATAAACTCACGCTCAGTCAGGCGAAGTAAAGGTCTCATTGCCTATATGTCAATCAAATTAATTAAGCTCTAGCCACGAATAAAACTTTTAGCCTATTTTGTTATTTTGTGTAATGTATAAAGTGTAATCAGGGCCGGAGCAAGCTGAACTGGCGCTCTAGGCGAACGGCAATCACGCAGCCCTCAACCTGAAAGTGAAATAGAAACTTACCGGTTTGCGGATGAAAATGAGGACCGGGAGGGGGTAGGTGTCTTTAATATTTTTATTTTAAAAATTCGCGATACCTCGATTTTATAAACAATTAAATCGTCTTAAAACGTAAATTCGAATTAATCAAAAAGAAAAAAATCGCCCAGCCCTAATGTCCATACGTTTTTTTTTTTAATATGAAAATTTTCAAAACTTACAAGTATTTAAGACACTGATGATCGATAAACGTAGTCTTGTGAAAGTGCCGTATAAACCTGGATTTACCAGCATGTGCTCCACCTCACAAAGGCTCTACTTATTGTGCAGATTTCATAGCCTGTAGCGCAAACCGCTTGAAAGTGTTCAGTCAAGCACATTCTGCAGGCCGTCATGATGACTCTTCCATGGAGTCTGGTTTGGCCTGTGGATTCTGTGGTCAGGCCGAAACGGCAGGTAGAACTATCACACCGGAGGGGAGAAATGCCACTCGACTCTGTGGTTTGGACTTAAAATCCGGTCTGTTTGGCACCGTCCCGTTTCCTGCAGAGCGAGGTATCTCTTCTACCCCCTTTTTTCCCCTCCGCACCATTAATGCTTGCCATGAAATCTGCTCTACATGTGTTTGGAGGTTTGCTCGGTTTTCTTGAACGGTAGCTTCATTAATGGTTATTGGGAGGAAGTGGTTGGCAGGTTTAAAGTCCTGTAGATGTTCTGCTTGGTTTGTTTTGTGAGGCTACAGGCCAGTACCAACATGCGCCATCTGGACACTGCACTCAAAAAAAAGATGACTTCTGCTGCTTGTTCAGACTACTTATTTAAAATGAGCTGAAACAACACAATTCTTGAGTTTTTTTAGGGAACAACGTAATTGTTTTATGTTCAATCAACCTAAATTTGTAAAAACAATTACGTTAAATGAATCAATTTGTGTTGGGACAACATGAAGGAATTGTATGGAACCCTGAATGTTTTACATTTAAAATGCTGGGTTCCTTCATGTTGTCCCAAAGCAATTTAATTAAGTTATTTTAATTGTTTTTACAAATTTAAGTGGATTAAACATAAAACAATTACGTTGTCTCCCCCAAAAACATAGGAATTGTGTTGGTTCTACTCGTATTAACTAATGGCCCATTTCCACTGAGTGGTACGATTCGGTTCGGTACGCTATTATGGCCGTTTCCACTGTCAAAAGCAGTGGTGTAGTCCTTGCTATACGCACGTATACTCAGCATGCTTACTTTTTTCCATGAGCTGTTTGGGTATTACCACTTCTGAGGATCAATAATTGCGTATACCCTCAGTATACTCACTTATTTTTCTGATTAAACTTCCCTAATTTATGTGTATTTGCGTCCCAACTGAATGACGTCTCGCTGAAACGTTCAGGTATATTTATGAAACAGCATGGGCGTCGCTTTAGCCCTCCTATATTTCTATTCAGCCCTCTTAAAGGTTTTGCGATTAGCTCATGAACTGTACACTACTAAATGATCGCCTCAGTCCCCTTTAATCTTGATATGAAAACGGTGGCAGACTTCCGCCGCTCTGTTTTCAGTTTTTTCATTTAATCAGCAAACCACATCTGTTCAGGGCGAGAGAAATCCTAAAATGGCCCCTGTAAAACAGTATTTCACATGTCTTAATCGTGCCTACCGCTACAGGGAACGACACTATATATAAAACACTAAAAACCATGAGGCAAAGACTACTCATAAATCCCGTAACAATATGCAATTTAAAAGGGTAACTACTAGTATAATAGTGACAGCAGAAGATAGTTTGATCTAATAGTTTGGTTTAAAACAAGCATGCACGAATGTGACAATCAAAAATAATGGCTGATTGATGTTTAAAGAAACCTATTAAATGTAAAGTAATGAGCCAGAAAAGAAAGTAAGTTAAAAAGCTGTCTTTCCATGCCAACTAAATTGTTGTAACTATCTTGATTGACTCTTTTTTTATATATTAAAATGATTAAATAAGCTACATACTGTATAAATACAGCTAATCTCCGAGTCTGCTGGGGGGGAGCACTATTAGCTAAACATAAATCATTAAATAGGATTAGACTATTAGCATCTCCCTTTAAAATCAACAAATTTGTTTGAATTTTTTTCTTTTTAAATAGATAATTTACGCAAAAAATGAAAATTGTGATCATTTACTCAACCTTCACTTGTTCCAAACCGGTTTGTCTTTTATTCCTTCTGTTAAACACAAGAGAAGATATTTTGAAGAAAGCTGGAAACCTGTAACCATTGACTTACATTGACATAGTGTTTGTTTTTCCTTTTGTGGAAGTTAATGGTTACAGGTAACTGATGTAAAAAAAAATAATATATATAGTTGAATTAAAAAATAAGATTAATATAATATTTTTTAAATAAATTTAATCTATAATATTTTGCCAACATTTTTAACATAAATGACATAGTACAAATATTTATAGTCAACAAAGATTTACCTGATTTTAAAAGCATTTAAAGCACACTTTGATAAAAGTACTAATATAACTAGTGAAAATTAATGGTTTTTAATATACTTGTTCAAGTTCACTGAAGCAGTACTAAAATTTATATTTAAGGGTATTTTTAATGTATAACTTCTACAAACTTAAATGCATAATTTGGATGTAACACCTCTCCAATCTAGCTCTATGAATCTGAGTCTTCCATAATACACACACTGATGAATGATTCCTATTGTCTCCCTCGTGATGAAGAAGAGTAGGCAAAAAGCACTTGATTATAAAGCTGAAAGTATCCGAAATCACACACACCCATGCCAGTTCTCTCCTGTCTCTCTCCTCTTCAGGGGCTCTCTCTGTCTCTCTCTCCATGAGGTCGGAGAATATGGGTGAAGCAGGGCGACTAACATTGTAAATACAGATTAATTATATTAAGATGTCGCTTACATTTAACACCAGGTGGAAAATAACTGTTTATAGAATATTTATAATTATTATTATCCTTATTAAATACCTTGTGACTCATTGTATATATTTTATATACTTTATTTACATTTTTAAACAAAAACATTTCCTTTCTATTGAACATAAATGTATTTCCAATCTGCTATGTAATGGGGGGGAAAAAAGAAGAACGTGTTCATCAGTCGCTGGATTCGAACCGGGTTCATGATCGATGGCCTCAAAACACATTTCCGTGCTCTTTACAAGCTACACCACTCCCACCTGCTGTTTATTGTGCTCTTTAGTTATGTTGACTCTGTCAATCAAACGGCGCTGGCGGGAAGCACTGAACTAGCTTATTCTAACGAGGTGCGCTATTTGCACTTAGCCTAAATAGACACTCCAAAATCTGCACTTTTTCCCCCCTCGCAGGGGCCCCAAGTGCGCACGGGCCCCTGGGCCTGTGCCCATAATGCCCATTGGTTATCCAGCCCTGGTCAAAAGGTACCAAAAAGCGAATTGTACCGTACCACTTTTTGGGTACCCTTTGCAAAGGGTTTTTGTACTATGATTTGGTAGAATTTCCACTTGTTAGAATAATAGTAGTCATCAAAAGTATGAAATTACGAAAAAGTTATTAAAGTAATGGACTTTTACAGCACACTCAAAAAAACAAAACAAAAAAAGATTTGGTCCTTGTTCAATAACTACTTATTTTGTTTGTTTGTTAAATTTAGGTTAGCTTAATCGATTTGTGTTGAGACAACATGAATGATTTGTGTGAAGCCATGCAGCATGAGTAGGACCTACTGTACGTTCACACCGAAAGCAGCGAGAGCGTCAAGGATCGCTCTGACCGCCCTGGTGACAACGCTGTCTGCCTTCAGCTCCGGCGGCGAGAGCGTCAAAATTCGCTACACTTTGATCTCGTATTTAAAGGAGCCGTTGCTGCATATCATATCAGTAACATTCCCGCATAAAACATGCTTTGAAGCGTGAAGATGTTGCACACTTATTATCAAATTCACTTAACTACGGAAAATCTAGTTGCATGTGTGGCTTTGCTCCACAATGTGTCCATATGCCTGAAATATTCTGAAGAAGCAATATTGTTTTGTATTGTCGCATGAAATTCCCACATCAATATAACATTGATGCACATCAGTAACTCGCCAGTAACTTTTTTTAATTTATTTTCCTGTAAGTAAACGTTGCAAATAATTGGAAATCCAGCGACCGCAATAATCAAACCCTTGGGAACAACTGGTCAGAACCAAAGTTCACAGTGACTGTGTTCTCTGACTCCTCTCAAGCGGTGGACTTCTACATTCTGATTGCTTGCTGCCGACCCATGTCATAACTCATTACCATAAAGTTGACTTGATTTCAACTCTCCTCGATGCCCACACTGGCGAAGACGCGCCATGCTGCTCCTTGCCGCTTATCGCTGCCGCCTCCCATTGAAAATGAATGACTTCCGGCTACTTTGACGCTCTCGCCGCTTTCGGTGTGAACGTACAGTTACACTGTAAAAAATGAAGGGTTCCACACAATTCATTCTACAGTAGATTATAGATTTTGGTTGTACGATTATAGTCTGAGGAATAATCACGGTTTCACGGTTATCACGATTATTATGCATTCATTAATTTTAAAACACTACTAGTTCACACTAAATCACATGAACCCTCCTTATATTTGAAAGGGTTATTTATTGCTGCTCAGTAACCTAATAACACAGCACAAATTGATAATGAAAAACGAACAATAGTCCATTTCTCTTTGGACTTAAAAATAAGTGAAAAAAAAGTGGCATTTAAACATAAGTAATAATTTTACATTGAAAATAAAAGACAGAACAACAAATGAATAAATAAATAAAATATGAATGAATTCAAAATGTAAATCTACGCTACATATTAGCTAAGTATTTCCCTTTTAAAGAGAACAAATGTAGTCAAAGGCTGCTGAACCTCTGTCTGAAAGGCACTGTTGATCAACTACATTACACAATTGTTTGGTATTTGAATGGCCTTTAGTTAACAGACTCAAGCATAGTTAAAATCAGCCTTTAATCGAGTGTGCGTGTGTATTGTGTACAAGCTTGGAACGTTAAACTAGCGCACAGTTGACATGACTTTATTTAGTTGCAGCAGTTTCATTCCATGCAGAAACACGGTGTTGAGAAGCCTTTGAGATTCATTAACCATGACAAATTAAAGCGCGGTTAATAGTGAAACCTGTTAATCATTGCATCCCTAATTCATTCATGTTGTGCCAACGCAAATTTATGAATACAGGGAGTGCAGAATTATTAGGCGAGTTGTATTTTTGAGGATTAATTTTATTATTGAACAA
>LR812534.1:3255044-3347544 GCA_903798195.1 Danio kyathit | reverse complement strand
CTGATCCTCAATCACCTCGATGGGGAAGTTCTCGAGATCTACCTGAGCTCAGGGCTCCCCTCTCGCCCTGCAACGGGAGGGAGCCCGGGGCTCAGGGACCTTTGAGCTCAGGGCTCTCTCCCGGGACAGCACGCCAAAATTGCTTTATAATCAATCATCAGCTAAGTGTGAACTCTTGAAATAGCAAATATATTTGCAGCCCTTTGTGGACTCATCCGTGTGCTGGTGTAAAATAGAGGTGTGTTAAGTTGCATTGTTGGGAACTGAACTATATGGAGGAACTGTTGTTGTCCAGCTAAAAGCTGCTCTAAAGTTCAGCACAGAGCACGTTAGTTAATACACACAGGATGTACAGCAATACACAAATATGCTTACATATAAAAACAATTAAAGGATTAAAATGTTACAAAAATTATTATTTTCTACATAAATATAAAAAGCACTGCCTCCATGCCTTCTTTACATAGAGGGGCTTTTTCAGTTTATTTACGACAATCTGCATTTGTACAATGTTATTATTATCAGCAGTATTATTTATTATATGCATATTTATATTTGTTTTAATAAAAATGTAAAATAAAATTTAAAGAATAAAAATTATTATTGTCATTGTATTCCTTTGCTGGAAATTTGAACTAATTTTAGAAATAGTTTTGGAACAAAATTTGACACCCCTGCTCCACCAAAGTAAAAGAGTAAAGAGTAAAAGTAAAGTAAAGAGGCTGAATGGAGGAGGCTCGTTCTTCATCCTCGCACTGCAGAAGCTCTGTTTAACTGTTTTCTTGCTAGTGAAGCGTTTTCCACTTACCGAATCCGCCATGTAAATAGCAAATGTGCCATGGTGCGACGCAACTGACTCTTAAAGTGAATGGGAGACGAGACTCTGATTGGTTTAATGCACGTTATGCTTAAAACACACCCAGAACTCACTAAGAGAATAAGCACAACCCTGTTAGACCATGCGCCAGGGCACAGAGCGTAATTATCCGTCCTTAAAATAGCAAAAGTGGATTCAGACACAGCCTTAATGCTTTTGTGCCATGCACTTTAGACTTTGCGCCTAGATCATTAAAATAGAGCCCTAAGAGTTGTTGCTTCACAGATCTAACATACTGAAATAAACTATTTATTCCACAAATATTAACATTCACAGACAAAGCATAGAGATGTATGCTTCTGTGTGCTTTCCATATAACCTTGAATATGTTAGACCGTCGACTTAATAGGAGATAATAGTAATTTATTTATTTATTTATGGACTGTATTACTTTACACTTTACCATGACTAGGAATGTACTAACAACATCTTGCTATTATTTATTTTTTTTTGACAATGACAATAAAATGAAATTGATAAAAGCAAAATATGTATGATTTTTTTTTTCATTAAAAAACAAAAAAAAAGTTCAGCCCACATGACAAGCAGAGTAATAAACTGTTGGACAACACAATGTACTTTTGAGGCTTTTTTAGAATGTAGTTGTTTAGACTGCAACTATGCAGTTTATTGATAAGGATAGTGCCTATTTTAGATTTAGCGCATCGGCGGCCATTAACCTGTCATACTAAGCAGAGCAAAGAAATTGCCACAAGATGGCGACAGAGACCGCATAATAAGTGCTTAGGAGAGAAAAACGTAGTGTAAATGTCTAACTACAGCTGCTCAAATGATTATAAAACAGATAAGTGACATTCTGAGTCGATCTCTCTCTTTTGTATGTTGTAGTGCTGTATTTATACCATAGTAATCTGCTAGTGTTTGCTTTGCTTTGGCTTTTTCAGGGTTAATTATTGTGATCTCCTGATTGCAACAGAAAAATACTAGAAATCTCTGTAGACTGATGGCATTTCATGCTGTTCAGCCTTATAATCTTAAAATGTGAGCAAAATAGCCTGTTTTGTTATCACTTTCAACATTACGCTAGAGATTCATTCAAACACTAGCTCTAAAACACACCCAGAACTCACTAAGAGAATAAGCACAACCCTGTTAGACCATGCGCCGGGCACAGAGTGTATTTATCCGTCCTTAAAATAGCAAAAGTGGATTCAGACACAGCCTTAATGCTTTTGTGCCATGCACTTTAGACTTTGCGCCTAGATCATTAAAATAGAGCCCTAAGAGTTGTTGCTTCACAGATCTAACATACTGAAATAAACTATTTATTCCACAAATATTAACATTCACAGACAAAGCATAGAGATGTATGCTTCTGTGTGCTTTCCATATAACCTTGAATATGTTAGACCGTCGACTTAATAGGAGATAATAGTAATTTATTTATTTATTTATGGACTGTATTACTTTACACTTTACCATGACTAGGAATGTACTAACAACATCTTGCTATTATTTATTTTTTTTTGACAATGACAATAAAATGAAATTGATAAAAGCAAAATATGTATGATTTTTTTTTTCATTAAAAAACAAAAAAAAAGTTCAGCCCACATGACAAGCAGAGTAATAAACTGTTGGACAACACAATGTACTTTTGAGGCTTTTTAGAATGTAGTTGTTTAGACTGCAACTATGCAGTTTATTGATAAGGATAGTGCCTATTTTAGATTTAGCGCATCGGCGGCCATTAACCTGTCATACTAAGCAGAGCAAAGAAATTGCCACAAGATGGCGACAGAGACCGCATAATAAGTGCTTAGGAGAGAAAAACGTAGTGTAAATGTCTAACTACAGCTGCTCAAATGATTATAAAACAGATAAGTGACATTCTGAGTCGATCTCTCTCTTTTGTATGTTGTAGTGCTGTATTTATACCATAGTAATCTGCTAGTGTTTGCTTTGCTTTGGCTTTTTCAGGGTTAATTATTGTGATCTCCTGATTGCAACAGAAAAATACTAGAAATCTCTGTAGACTGATGGCATTTCATGCTGTTCAGCCTTATAATCTTAAAATGTGAGCAAAATAGCCTGTTTTGTTATCACTTTCAACATTACGCTAGAGATTCATTCAAACACTAGCTCTAAAACACACCCAGAACTCACTAAGAGAATAAGCACAACCCTGTTAGACCATGCGCCGGGCACAGAGTGTATTTATCCGTCCTTAAAATAGCAAAAGTGGATTCAGACACAGCCTTAATGCTTTTGTGCCATGCACTTTAGACTTTGCGCCTAGATCATTAAAATAGAGCCCTAAGAGTTGTTGCTTCACAGATCTAACATACTGAAATAAACTATTTATTCCACAATTATTAACATTCACAGACAAAGCATAGAGATGTATGCTTCTGTGTGCTTTCCATATAACCTTGAATATGTTAGACCGTCGACTTAATAGGAGATAATAGTAATTTATTTATTTATTTATTTATGGACTGTATTACTTTACACTTTACCATGACTAGGAATGCACTAACAACATCTTGCTATTATTAATTTTTTTTTGACAATGACAATAAAATGAAATTGATAAAAGCACAATATGTATGATTTTTTTTTTTCATTAAAAAACAAAACAAGTTCAGCCCACATGACAAGCAGAGTAATAAACTGTTGGACAACACAATGTACTTTTGAGGCTTTTTAGAATGTAGTTGTTTAGACTGCAACTATGCAGTTTATTGATAAGGATAGTGCCTATTTTAGTTTTAGCGCATCGGCGGCCATTAACCTGTCATACTAAGCAGAGCAAAGAAATTGCCACAAGATGGCAACAGAGACCGCATAATAAGTGCTTAGGAGAGAAAAACTTAGTGTAAATGTCTAACTACAGCTGCTCAAATGATTATAAAACAGAAAAATTACATTCTGAGTCGATCTCTCTCTTTTGTATGTTGTAGTGCTGTATTTATACCATAGTAATCTGCTAGTGTTTGCTTTGCTTTGGCTTTTTCAGGGTTCATTATTGTGATCTCCTGATTGCAACAGAAAAATACTAGAAATCTCTGTAGACTGATGGCATTTCATGCCGTTCAGCCTTCTAATCTTAAAATGTGAGCAAAATAGCCTGTTTTGTCATCACTTTCAACATTACGCTAGAGAATCATTCAAACACTAGCTCTAAAACACACCCAGAACTCATTAAGAGAATAAGCACAACCCTGTTAGACCATGCGCCGGGGCACAGAGTGTATTTATCCGTCCTTAAAATAGCAAAAGTGGATTCAGACACAGCCTTAATGCTTTTGTGCCATGCACTTTAGACTTTGCGCCTAGATCATTAAAATAGAGCCCTAAGAGTTGTTGCTTCACAGATCTAACATACTGAAATAAAGTATTTATTCCACAAATATTAACATTCACAGACAAAGCATAGAGATGTATGCTTCTGTGTGCTTTCCATATAACCGTAAATATGTTAGACCGTCGACTTAATAGGAGATAATAGTAATTTATTTATTTATTTATGGACTGTATTACTTTACACTTTACCATGACTAGGAATGTACTAACAACATCTTGCTATTATTATTATTTTTTGACAATGACAATAAAATGAAATTGATAAAAGCATAATATGTATGATTTTTTTTTCATTAAAAAACAAAAAAAAGTTCAGCCAACATGACAAGCAGAGTAATAAACTGTTGGACAACACAATGTACTTTTGAGGCTTTTTTAGAATGTAGTTGTTTAGACTGCAACTATGCAGTTTATTGATAAGGATGGTGCCTATTTTAGATTTAGCGCATCGGCGGCCATTACCTGTCATACTAAGCAGAGCAAAGAAATCGCCACAACATGGCGACAGAGACCGCATAATAAGTGCTTAGGAGAGAAAAACTTAGTGTAAATGTCTAACTACAGCTGCTCAAATGATTATAAAACAGATAAGTGACATTCTGAGTCGATCTCTCTCTTTTGTATGTTGTAGTGCTGTATTTATACCATAGTAATCCGCTAGTGTTTGCTTTGCTTTGGCTTTTTCAGGGTTAATTATTGTGATCTCCTGATTGCAACAGAAAAATCCTAGAAATCTCTGTAGACTGATGGCATTTCATGCCGTTCAGCCTTATAATCTTAAAATGTGAGCAAAATAGCCTGTTTTGTCATCACTTTAGACATTACGCTAGAGAATCATTCAAACACTAGCTCTAAATTGACGTTTGTGAATGTGCAATGGTTTCTGCTGTTCTGACGTCAGCTGCAGATGTGAATGAACGGCGGAAGAAAGTAGTTCCTCTTACAAAAGGAGTTTTGAGACTCTCTGTGTTTGGTTTTCTTTTTTATATATACACGATTATGCCGTCGAGCTGTTGTATAAACGCAATATCATATGTGTTGAAAAAAACTTTCCGTTAAACAGAATTCGTGGAATTAATTTACAGTGCGGCTAATAACTCAGGAGGGCTAATAAATAAGGGCTGTATATCGTGAAATTGCAAAGCCCTGATAATGTGTGTTTTCAGTCAACACATCCACCCATGGTCATGGTCACTGAAGTATAGTGTGTGAGACGGAGCAGAATGTATATATATAAGGACTTCAGTATTCACACTGACGTGGATTGAACAGAATGAGCGGCTGTTTTCAGTTCATTCCTATGGGAGCCTAGCAACACGCCATTTCAAGTATTTTGCATGACATTGGTGCGGTCAGACTGGTCAAATTAAGATCGTGCAAGAACAAGCACTGAGGAAATGTGAGGTTTTGCAAGTAGTTATAAGTTCTGTGAGGACCTGAACACTTTTTACATGTCAGACTCTGGCTATCCTTTCATTGAGTGAAGATGTGAAGTATACATTAATGTACATTTTGCCTCGTAGCAGTGCAATGTGGCTGTATATCGCCACTGTATATCGGCACAATGCACCGCTGTCATTCATTCATTCATTTTCTTTTCAGCTTAGTCCCTTTATTATTCTGGGGTCGCCACAGCGGAATGAACCGCCAACTTATCCAGCACATGTTTTACGCAGCGGATGCCCTTCCAGCTGCAACCCATCTCTGGGAAACACGGCTGTCATGAACTGAGAAATTTAAAATGTGTTCATAGGTTATTTATTTATTTTTTATCTTATTTTACCGATGGAATGTATGATGATGTTGCACTTTACCATGCCTACTGTATGTAGTATGAATGCACTAACAGCATCTCATTATTAATTTTAAAAAATGTTGACAATGACGATAAATTTGACTTGAATCTATAAAGGCAAAATATGTAAAAAAAAAAATATATATATAAATAAAATATTAAACAAACGCTAGAACAGTTATATATTTTGTTGTCGTATGTACTTACATTATCACAAATGGCATTCGATTTCATTCAAAAGTGCACATTTGCAGCCTACTAAAGACATCCGTAAAGATATTTAGAGCTAAAACTTCACAGAAACATCCAGAGGACATCAGAGATTTCTTTTTACACCTTGTAAAAAGGAGTCAGGAGAAGTGCAAGAGGTCACAAGTTGAAATCGTGCACACCAAACAATGTTTTACATTAAAATTGCATCTTTGTGTCAGCAGATGTAAGTCAGCAACTGTGCAGCGTTTCACTGCATTTCGTGTCATTTCACTGTTGTGTGCTTAGAAATGCAAGACCCATCTGGAACACTCCGTACAATACATCAACCTTGTCCACCATTGGCTACATAAGAGATTATATTGCTACAGACAGTAATCTTTTAATAGCAGAGGATTCAGTGTTAAATAAGCGCACGGTAAAATCAAGCAGTGCAATTAATTAAAAGAAACGAGTTCCTTTGACGTAAATGTTTTAATGAAAGTTCATTGATCTTAATAGAAGCAAGTTACATGAACTCAAGATTTTATTGTATTAGACTGAACTTGAACTGAATAAGTTCACCATCATGACAAAGATCAAATAAATCAGTTATTAGAAATGAGTTATTAAACTATTATGTTTAGAAATGTGTTGAACAAAATCTTCTTTCTATTAAACAGAAATTGGGGAAATAAAAATACAGTGGGGCTAATAATTCAGGGGGGCTAATAATTCTGACTTCAGCTGTATATCTTAAAATTGCAAAGCCCTGATAATGTGATTTCAGTCAACACATCCACCCATGGTCATGCACACAGAATGTATATATATATAAGGACTTCAGTATTCACACTGATGTGGATTGAACAGAATGCAGCGGCTGTTTTCAGTTCATTCCTATGGGAGCCTAGCAACACGCCATTTCAAGTATTTTGCATGACATTGGTGTGGTCAGACTGGTCAAATTAAGATCGTGCAAAAACAAGCTCTGAGGAAATGTAAGGTTTTGCAAGTAATCATAAGTTCTACAAGGATGTGAACACTTTTTACATGTCCGACTCTAGCTATCCTTTCATTGAGTAAAGATGTGAGTTACACATGAATTTACATTTTACCTTTAGAGCCACTTTTTTTTTCATTAAACATATTTAGTTAACTGATACAATCTATTATGGATTTTATTCATTATATGTGGATTCTAGTACACAACTCTGGAATGCTTTATCCTCAAATTAGAAAATAAAGTAAATGCCATTATTAGAGTACCTAAAAAGTCGTAACAACAAAACAGCAGGTGTTTTTTTACATAAATAGTGTAATTATTTGTTTATTGTGTAATCAAGCTGCCTTTGCCTAGTTTTGTATGTAAATAATTATAGTTATGCATGTATATTGTTATATTTTTAATATGTATTTTTGATGTATTGTAATTTTAATTAGAGTTTTTTTAAATGTCTTAAACAACAAGCCTCCCTTGGACATGTTTTAAAAATTAGCACATTTAAAATTTGAAATTTATAACACTTTAACAAATGGTTTGTTCATTGTAATTGTGGTGTCCAACCAATCAATCAAACAAAACAACCAAACAAAAACAATCCAACCTACCCACAAACCAACCAAACCAAAACAAACCTAAATAACCTAATCAAACCAACCAATCAAGCCACCCATCCAACAATCCAACCCACCCACAAACGAACCAATCAATCAATCAATCAATCAACCAACCAACCAACCAACCAACCAACCAACCAACCCAAACCAAATCAAATCAAATCCAAACAACCAAATCAAACCAACCCAAATAACCAACCAATCAAACCACCCACCCAACAATTCAACCCACCCACAAACCAAACAACCAACCAACCATCCAACCAACCAAACAAACAAACCACCCACCCACCCACAAACCAAACCAAACCAACCAACCAACCAACCAAACAAACAAACCACCCACCCACCCACCCAACAATTCAACCCACCCACCCACAAACCAAACCAAACCAAACAACCAACCATCAACCAACCAACCAACCAACCAAACAAGCAAACCACCCACCCACCCAGCCAACAATCCAACCCACCCACAAACCAAACCAAACCAACCAACCAAACCACAACAAACACAAACAGCCAAATTAAGTCAAACCAACCAACCAAACAAACCACCCAACAATCCAACCCACCCACAAACCAACCAACCAACCAACCAAATCAAACCAACCCAAATAACCAACCAATCAAACCAACCAACCACCCACCCAACAACGCAACTCACCCACAAACCAACCAACCAACTAACCAAACAACTAAATCAAACCAAGCAACCAACCAACCAACCAACCAACCAAACCACCCACCCAACAATCTAACCAACCAACCAAACAACCAACCAACCAAACCACAACAAACTCAAACAGCCAAATCAAGCCAAACCTAACAACCAACTAACCAACCAAACCACCCAACCAGCCACCCAACAAGCCAACCCACCCGCAAACCAACCAACCAACCAAACAACCAAAAAAACCACGCACCCAACAATCCAACACACCCACCAACCAACCAGCCAACCAAACAATCCAAAACAAACCCAAACAACCAAACCAACCAACTAATCAACCCAACCCCCACCCAACAATCTAACCCACCCACCCACCCATAAACCAACCAACCAACCAAACCAAACTAAACCAAACCAAACCAAACCAAATCAAATCCAAACCAAAACCAAACAATAAAATTAAACCAAACCAACCAGCCAACAAATTACCCAACCACATACACAACAATCTAACCCACCCACCCACAAACCAACCAACCAACCAACCAACCAACCAACCAACCGAACCAAAACAAACCCAAACAACCAAATCAAACCAAACCAAACCAACCAAACCAAACCAAACCAACCAACCAACCAACCAACCAACCAACCAAATCACCAAACAACTAGTTGGCTATTAGTGCCATTCTCTATTCTTTGTGGTACATGAATTTACTGTATATATTGCAGAATATGCAAAGTAAAGTACTATCAAGTACTGACTGTTCATGACAATGTATATCTATTAGAGGTGTGAAAAGACACATATCCCACAAGAACCTACAACAAAAACCTTGTGCATTTTCTGTTATTTACTTATTTCTCTATATATTATCACATTGTATTATTTCAAACTACTAAAATGTCAATAAGAGTCACTTTGTTAAACTGTAGAGTTGAGTCGGCGCCAATAGCCTAGTGGTAAAGTGCGCCGACATATAGCACCATGGTGCTCACGGCGACCCGAGTTCGATTCCCGGCTCGAGGTCCTTTGCCGACCCTTCCCCTCTCTCCACTCCCAATACTTTCCTGTCTGAAATCTCCACTGTCCTGTCATAATAAAGGTGAAAAACCCCTAAAAAAATTATTTAAAAAAAAAAAAAAAAAACTGTAGAGTTGAATTTCCAACATCAAAAGTCGACAGAGCAGAGATCAACATCCCATAATGCAATTCACAACCATAAATAAACGAAAATGCTTGTGAATCACAAAATACGAAAACTGTAAATTAACAGATATGTTTTACAGTATAGATAGATAGATAGATAGATAGATAGATAGATAGATAGATAGATAGATAGATAGATAGAACGACAGATAGATAGATAGATAGATAGATAGATAGATAGATAGATAGATAGATAGATAGATAGATAGATAGATAGATAGATAGATAGATAGATAGATAGATCTAAAAATATGATAATAATAAAAAAGAGAAAAACAAATCTGCTGAACTTTGCCACCCTGTCTGCGAGTTAAACATGTTGTGTCTGCACAATAAATTGCATCACGGGCCAAAAATAGTATCAATCCTTAAGTCTCCACATTTTTAATTTAGGTTGTGTTGACACAGATTGCTATCTTCTATCACTTGTCTACTATCGCAGAGAAGAAATGGAATTTTTTTCCGGACGCCACATATAGGTGATTCTCCGGGAGCTTATCTGTCACAGTGTGGAAATGCCTTATCTGTCATCAGCAGTGACTTTATTCATTTTTAACAGCTTTCACCCATGTTCAGATTTATAGGCGTTTTGTCCTTGCTCAAAGCCTTGTGCTTCAACCCTGGGCAAATAGAAGCAGCGATTGAATGGAAGCGCTTTTAATGTGTCTCTCCCAAGGCCCATCAGCGGTGCACGCGGGCCAGCTTTAATCTGGCTTCAGATTGAACTACATGCAGGGCCAGCTCTCAGAGCATTGATCGATACCTCCACTTTGATTATTGCTTAACATCATATTGAACTGTTGGCAGAATGAATTCGCAGAGCCTCGGTTAATTGCGTGCCAAAGGTACAGTGCTGCGCATTATTATTGCACGCTGCCTCAGCTGGGGAAAGCCTGTTCTTAGGACCAATGAGATGTGAATATAGACTATATGTTAATCGCAATATTCACTTTTCATAATATTCTAATTTTCTGACATACTGAATTTGGGGTTTTCATTGGTTGTCATCAAAATCATCAAAATTAAAAGAAATAAACAGTTGAAATATATCAGTCTGTGTGAAATGAAGGTATACAATACACAAGTTTCACTTCTTGAATGAAATTATTAAAATAAATCTGGTCAAAAAGTCAATATCAGCATGATATTTCATATATATAAAGTCATTCATTCATTCTTTTTCCTTCAGCGTAGTCCCTTATTTATCAGGGGTCACCACAGCGGAATGAACCACCAACTTTTCCAGCATTTGTTTTATGCAGCTGATGCCCTTCCAGCCGCAACCCGGTACTGTGAAACACCCATACACTCTCGCATTCACACACACACACTCATACACTACGGCCAATTTACATCAATTCACCTCTAGCGCATGCGTTTGGACTGTGACGGAAACCGGAGCACTCGGAGGAAACCCACGCCAACATGGGGAGAACATGCAAATTCCAAACACAGAAATGCCAACTGGCCCAGCCGGGACTCAAAGCAGCGACCTTCTTGCTGTGAGGCGACAGTGCTAAGCACTGAGCCACCATGCCGCAATGTCAGTAAATGAGTGTATTTCCTGTCAATGAATGTATTAGGACACACTTAGGGCTTACTCACACTATGCTATCCGAACCGTGCCCAGGCCCGTTTCCCGGATCGTTTAAGAAGTGTGAGTGCTCTGAATCGGGCTCGGGCACGGTACTCTTGGCCGGCCCTGGCCCGGTTGGAAGAGGTGTGCCAGAGCGCGGTTCACTTGGGCTCAGGCGCGGTACGCTTACAGTGTGAGTGCAAACTGAAAGCCAACAAGCCTTTCAAACTGAAAGCGAGAAATGAGGCTGTGATATGCCCTAAATGACCCATCTGCGCTTAAATTACCCATCTAAAGTCCTCGTAAATAAAATAAAAAAAGTCCTCGCCTACATAAATCTGTTTGATATGGATTAATTAATCATTCGCACTGTTCAATGAACGCAAACTGTCGAAGTTTATTAAAGATGCATACCCTTCACTGCACTACAGCTGCACCTTTAGCAAACCTCCTAATTCCTGCAGCCTGATTCCTGATTGTTTATGAGCGTCAAAAGTGGCTGATCTGTTCGGTGAAATATTTGACTGCGTGTCACCGCATATGAAACTACTTAAACAATATAACTATAAATTACTAAAGAAATCTCCACTTTGCTGAGCGAAAGCGCTTACTGAACTGCGCGTCATCAATGACGTAACCGTGCCCAGGCCCGAATGTAACGTGAGTGCGGGCCGTCGGGGGAGAGGGGAGGGGGCGCAATCGTGCTTCGGCCCGGTTCAAGGCAACTGTACATAGTGTGAGTACGGCCTTAGCTTCATTTGGCTGGTTTCTCTCAGCACACCAGTGTACCCCTACCCCTTCACGTGAACACATGCAAATCGAGGGGTAGGGGTAAGGGGAAGGGCTAAGGGGTAGAATTGGGATTGGGCCTAACACATCTATAAACCAGCACTTTTTATTTTCAGGACCAAAAAAATCCAACATAGGCTCATTCTGAAAACGTACCCCTATATAGATTTCTGGACATTGTGAATTATGTGATTAGGGAGCTCACCGTGTACATCGGCGGACTTGACCGTGATGACAGGGGTTCGAGTTTGACGGAGAACGGTTGCAGAAAGCAGGTAAGACAAAAACAAAAGCTGAAAAATAAAATAAACAAGTAAATAACAGGGTGGGAATGTGGTAACATCTGAAAACGTAGTAAAAATCAGGCGACCAAGAGGGCTTTTCTTTTTCTCGGTTGCTTTTGAAAACACAATCGGTTGGGTTTAGGGAAGGAGGAGGGTGGGTTAGTCGATAGGTCAGTTAGTCAGTCAGTCGACAGCGACCTCTGCTGGATTTATGTGAGAGCAGCAGGCATGAATGGCACTTGTGAGAGGAATTTGAGATCTTAAAAAGCGTACACAGCACCCTCTAGTGGATTTGCAAAATTTAAAACGTATTTGGCGCTCTCCAGAAATGTATAGATGGGTACGTTTTCAGAATGAGCCTGGGTTGAGAAAGGCAGTCCACAAGACAACACAGCTTTTTGGATATTATGGATTACTACACTGTAAAACCTAAAAAGATAAGGTAACTCAAAACATTTGAGAAAACCGATTGCAACAAACCATTTAAGTTCAAAAACTAATCCCAATGGGTACTGTCAACTTAATCCATTTGAGTAAACGAAGCAGTTTGAGCACAGTAAAAGCCAATAAATGAAGAGAACTCAAACCAACTGAGTACTGTAAAATCTAATAAGTTAAGGCAACTCAAACCGTTTGAGGAAACCGATTTCTACAAACCATTTGAGTTAAAAAGACTAATCTATATGAGTACTGTGAACTTACTCCATTTAAGTTGAAGTAATGAGGTATTTAATTAACTCATTACCTTCAACACTGAGTTCAAAACTTCTTTCAAATGAGTAGAATTAACTTTCAGTAAATTTTGAGTTAACCGTTAGCCTTCAGTCAATTTTGGGGATTTATACCTACCTAACTTTAAACAGTAACAGTTCCTGACTCCGGTAAGCTACAAACACAAACTGGGTATCATTGGAAAGAAGACACTTTGAGCTTTACTGTGATAAAAGGGGAAGTTACATGTTAAAAATATTAAAAAGTTATACATTATGAAGTTATGAGAAAAAAAAATTGTATTGTGTTCAATATTTGTTTTTCCATATACAAACACAGGAAAACATTAATGTAATGTCCTAGACAAAATATGACTTGAAAGCCAAGTGTCTCATGAGTTTATATTTCAAATTTGATGAAGATAGCATGCAAAATGAGATTTCTGTAAAATGTTTTCTGAGACTATATCGGTGTCCTCCTTTCCCTCACCGTCAGAGGCACTTTCTCAAAAACAACCATCCCAAACTGAAACCTTTACAGTTGCTGAATAATTTGGTCTACATTCACAGTTTATGTATCTTTGAAAAGAAGACACTCTGGGCTTTATTATACATCATCTAGAGTTTATAATGCTAAAAATAAAAAAAAGTTAGAGATGCTTAAGTAATGTAAAAAAAAATTGCATCGCACTAAACATTTTATTATTTCATAAACAAATGTGTGAAATCAGTCCTGGAGCAACACATAAAAGTAATAGGTCAAAAGCTACATATCTCCTGAGTATATGTTTTGAATTTGATGTCAAAATCATGCAAAATGAAATTTCTGGAATTATTTTTCTGAGACAATGTCTTGTGATTTTCTCCCTCTCCCTGTTTGTGGAGAAGCAGTCTGATGTACTGGGGTTTCTAACACAACTCTTTTACGCCCCATTCACACGAGGCTTCAGCTTCAACGCTTGACAGAGGGCGTGTATGAAGTTGGGGCTGACGCGATCGTAATAGCAGCGTCAGCCAATGAAATTAGTCAGCAATAGGCCACTGTTGGAGCTGGTGTATTTCCATACAGCGATCTGATTGGCTGACGCTTCCGTCGGCGCTTGAAAAGTTGAGCAAGTCCCAACTTCTGCAGCGAGCAACGCCTCTGAAGCGGCGCCGATGGATCCACAATGCAGTTCGGCAACGCCTGACGTCACCCATTCAAAGTGAATGGGAAGCGTTGAAGCTGAAGCCTTGTGTGAATGGGCCGTTAGTCTTTTCACATACCACAAATTGTTAATTGTAAAACAATAGACAGAAACGTATATTATGAGTGATTTATTTGAGCACAAGAAGTACATTGTGTGAAATATGTCCAGTGCATATGCAACAAAAAAGTCCTAAAAGAGTTGTTGTTATGCTGTCTCACTTTGCTCCTGTCCGCTGCTTGTAATCCACTCCAGCAGATTCAGCTACGTGACCAAAAAAAAAAAAAACAGAATTAGGATTTGATTTGATAAAGTTGACTGTTGGGTTTTACAGTGTAGGCTTCTTCAACTAGGCATATTTTATGTATGAGTTTAAGTATTCTAACTCAGTATGAAAAGAAAACAGTGAGTTAACTATGCATTAAGCAACTGCGTTGCATGTTATTTTTAAATGCAAGAAACAGCATGAATTTTTCAACTGGGGTTAATTTTACTGCGCTAAACAGTTAGACTCTGACCCTCTGGCAAATGATTCAAAATGATGAATAGGGCAATGATGCTGGATTTTAGAAAGAGGTGAGGACACGGGCACTCTAGTTTAGCTGCTGTTTGAATGAGGTAATGCTGGAGGGAGAGAAAATAGAATAAATACAAAAGAAGAAGAAGAAGAAGAAAAAAAAGATTAATAGCCTGTCACAGAAAGTGGAAGCTAATAACATGGATCACTGAAATCAAAAGCTACTGGTATGTGTTTCAGAGCTGGATAAATGTGTTTGAAGGAACAGTCCAGCTGTTGGGACAAATCCTTGGAAATGTTTATCGCTGAAAGATTGCCGTGAGGATTTCAACAAACAAACTAGGAAAAACTCTTGGTGATCAATCATGGAATGGTCAAAGACTCCTACAAATAGGGTTTTACACAATATATCTATAGCTTTAAAATGTTAACACTTTATATTAAGGCCCAATCCCAATTCTATTTTTGTACCCCTACCCCTTCCCCTTGGCCCTTAAAAACGAGTGTGAAGGGGAAGGGCTTCAAAATGTACCCCTAAGAATTGGGACAGCACTTCAACACCTGAACACTCATCATATGTCATCACGATCTCTTGCTTCATATGAGATCAGACGATGGCGACTGCTGTAGTTATTCCAGTTGTGTTATTTTTTGGTATTTATCTTCAGGAAATCACTGAAGGGATATATTGTTATCGTAACTATCTAATGTGGCAATAAGATCGTAACTGTACTGTGTATTTACACAGTGGCCGTATTCATCTATGTAAACACACGAAAACAACACTAACATTATAGCAGACACTGTAAAACGCTCATTCTCAGCCACTAGACTGCTCTGACAGGGTATCCGAGTGTCATCGAGTGTCAGAATATTGTGGGACTGTTGTACGGGGGTTAATATTAGGGATTATAGATCGCCAAATTTAGCGGTTTTTATTTTAGCGTTTTTTTATAAAAGCGTGATGGTAAAACATGAACGCGGTTATGAATATATTAAAACGTGTGCTTGTTTGTTGTAAAAATTCGTAATAATGACAAATAATACTAATTTGTGTCTCTCCTTACCTCCGGGTGCAGCGAAACTGTCGCTGTAGCTGGTGCATTCTGGGAAATTTTTTACCCCTTGATAATGAGTGTGCTCCTGAAAAATCCTAGTTCGAAGGGGTTGTTGCTAGATCGGTGTGGCGAGGGGGCGGGGCCGAGAGCCGTGGGAGCGAAACGAGGCCCGCCACAGATGAGAAACACCTGTGGCGCGCACCTGCCTCCAATCCCACGGAAGGAGCTCTGGACTATAAGAGGAGGAACGATGGCAGAGGAGAGAGAGAGAGGACCGGGCCCGGACATATTGTTTTACTTTTGCTTTCAGTTTGACGGCAGTCTCCGTGAGGAGCTGCCGTCCGTTTGTTTTGGTTTAGACGGCAGTCTCCGTGAGGAGCTGCCGTCCCTTTTTACTAATAAATATTTAAAACTTCGTCGGTTCTCCGCTTCCTTCTTCCCGGCGGCCAGGTGGCCGTGAATTTCATTACAATCGGATACGTTTGCGGCCGGAAGTTAACGAGAATTATTTATGTTATTTATGAAATTTCTGATTTATTGTATTTTATTATCGTCTACTCCCACCCCAACCCTAAACCCAACCGTCACAGAAGCGTAAAAACAGTAGTTGTACCGAGTTTTATTTATCTTATCTATTAAATTACCCAATAAATTGTATTATTTAACCCCTACCCCCACCCCAACCCTAAACCCAACCGTCACAGTTCTGTAAAAATATTCATTATTGTTATACAGTGTCATAAAAAAATGCTGCTATATTAATGTGCATATCGCACTTCCGGCCGGCTGCGTATCCGATCTAGACTTTACCGTTCGAAGGGGTGTATACCCCTTCCCCTTAGCCCTACGCCTTCAAGTTAAAGAGAATTGGGACACCTCTACCCCTTCACATGAATGCGCAAAATGAGGGGTAGGGGTAAGGGGAAGGGCTAAGGGGTAGAATTGGGATTGTGCCTAAGGTTGTATTAGTTAATGCATTTATTAATATGAACAAACAACGAACACATAAATTACTAGAGTATTTGTTCATGTTACTTCACAAAAATAGAGTCTTTCATTGTTAGTTCATGTTAACTCACAGTGCATTAAGCAATGTTAACAAGCAGTAATGTGGATGCTAATAATGCATTAGTAAATGTTGAGCTGATTAATAAATGCTTTACAAGTATCATTCATGATTAAGTCATGATAGTAAATACATTAACTAATGAAGCGTTATTGTAAAGTGTGACCCTTATATTATATGTGTATAGTATGTGTGCTTTTTATTGTGCTTTTGTATGCTACTTTATGCTTTCCCACTATTCTTCAAACTACGTTGTTCACCATTTGTCAGAAAGAAATATTTAAAAATAATACAATAAAATAAAATACATATTCTTTTTGCACGTGTTTACATTAATATATTCATGACACTGAATGAACAATATTTCACTGATACTTTGAAAAAATAAAAAAATGTATTAAAGAAGACACTTGCTGAACCAGCTGCGCAATTAGTTTTGAACTTTGTTTTCATTACTACACCAATTCTGCTTATTATTCTAAGCAAATGATGCATTTAAAATGACTGTTAAAGGCTGCCGCCTCTTAAATGAATAATACTGCTAAATGATGTAAATCAAAACTTGCATTAATAGACTGTACGGTAACACTTTAGCTTGTCACAATTCATGTTATTAACTACACTGTAAAAAATAAATCCGTAAAATTTACGGTAAATAAACGGCAGCTGTGGTTGCCAGTATTTAACCGTAAAAAAATACGGTACAAACCGTAAAAGTAATTTCTAATTTTTACAGTAAACTACCGTATTTTATTAATTTATGGAGGTAATATGTCTGTATTAGCAACAATTAGCAACATCTACACATCTTTTGTTACACAGATAAACATGATAACACAGCCATAAGCAGGTGGTGATGAGAAAGTTCATACATAACGAACCAATGCTCATCACAAACAACTTTTCCCACAATCAGAAAAGTGTATCAGTGAATAGAAGGTGCTCAGTGTCATTCACACAGCTACTAAACACCAGTATGGTAACACGCATAAAATTAAAGTCATGAAATAAACATTGTTTATCAACATTAGATGTAAAATAACTCACTAATATACATTACTGATGCGGAAACTACTAAAAAGATCCACAGTAATGTCAACAAAAAGCATAAAAAGTGATGTGCCATGCAGGGGATTCTGGACAGTCAATTTACGGTTATTCGCCGTATATATTAAGGAAACATACTGTTAACCAGGTTACGGACTTGTACTGTAGCATTTTTACAGTTTTTTACCGTTGAAATCACGGCCATTTTTTACAATGTACTGGCTTATGCCTGTTATTAGGATATTTACTGTTTATTAGTAAGTATAAAGAACGATCTTATTCTACAACAATAATCCTACAAAATACCTAAACCCAACTTCTAGTTTACTAACTATATGTAAACAGCTAGTTAGTAGTTTATTAAGCTAGTAGTATTAGTTAATGGCTTGCTAATGCTGTGACCTAAACTAAAGTGTTGATTACTTACTTGTGTTCACCTTTCATATTTTCCCCCATTTTTGTAACTTTGATCAGATTGTTTCATTTTATTGTTATTTTCTACTGTGCGTGAATCTATCGTCTTGGTTCTGGATTTTTTTTTAAATGCAATTTGGTGGTTCAACACATTAGTTTAAGTCACAGTTCATGCTATTTACTACTGTCTTATTACCTGCCTATTATTAAGATATTAACTGTTCAATAGCAGTTATAAAGTATAATCTTATCATCCTCGCAGTCAACTCAGCTCCGCGTCCCAAGTCCGCCATCGTAAGCCGTTGTACGCCGACTGGTAACAGCGGAAAAGCCGTCCATATGGAGATAAACGGTCAGAAGCCGGCAGCGGTGTCATACCGCCCCGTAGCATTCGTTTCAAAGATGAAATGCAGCCATAATGCTACATAATTCATGTTCTCCAGAAATGTAGACAGGGGTATGTATCTACAATGAGCCTGTGTTGGTATAAACACAACTCTAAGTAAAAGATAAAAAGTAAATGGTTTGTAAAAAGACTAAATACATTATTACTCAGTCATCATTGCTCTTGATAATGCAACAAGGACTCTGTATATGCATTTACATTCTGTATATTCGGTTTTCTTACACCTCAGATATTTAATCCAACATTATTTTGTCAGCGGGGTATCAGCGCAATCTAACATTCCTGTGTGTTGTCTTAAAATCATTTGCTATTATTATGTACTATGTACCATGTATCATTTTTAAGGGTTTTGTACATGCTGTAGTTTAGGTCTTTTGTCCACTTTTCATTTATTCTTGTGATATATAAGGAAAATAAGCATCGTATGTGTCCATAGCAGAATTGCAACCCAGGCTTTTTTGAATACGTACCCCTATATACATTTCTGGAGAGCGCCAAATATGTCCCAGGAGCTACGTTTTTTTGCAGTTTTTGTTTTTGCAAATCCAGCAGAGGCCACTGTGTACGCTTTTTCAGAGCTCAAATTTCTCTCATGAGTGCCAGTCAGGCCTGCTGTTCTCGTGTAAACCCACCAGAGGCCGCTGTCGACTGACTGACTGATCAACTGACTGACTGACCCCTTCCCGTTGTTTTCAAAAGCACCGATTGACCTGTCCACCCACTTCCCTAAACCCAGCCTATAGTGTTTTCAAAAGCATTTCAGAAATAAAAAGCCCTCCCCTGATTTTTACCACGTTTTTAGATTTTACCACATTTTACCTCACCCTGTTATTTACTTGTTTTTTTTTTTTTTGTTTGTTTTTTTTTGCTTTTGTTTCTGTCTTACCTGCTTTCTGGAATTGTTCTTCGCCAGACTCGAACCTCGTCGTCGTGATCAACTCTGCTCCACATCTCAAGTCCACCGATTTACGTGGCGAGCCACTGGACAAACTGGTAACAGCCATCCATACTGAGATAAGCAGTAAGCAGGTAAACGTGAAAAGGAACAGCATCATACCGATCTGTAGCATTCATTTTAAAGATAAATGCAGCCATACGTAACCTCTGGCTACATAATTTGTGATCTTCAGAAATGTATACAGGGCTACGTTTTCAGAATGAGCCTATGTTGCAGAATTGTGTACTAATGGGGAAATATGATTAAAACAGGATGCAGTATTGACCAGGTGATTTGTTCTTGGTAAATGTACTGTTTACAGCTTACTGTGTCAGTTGTGTTGCCCTAATGGTTAGCACATTGATATGTATTCCCATTATCAATGAAAAATGGAGCTTTTGAATATCGATATCCACAAAGCCATTTCCAACACGTCTATAATAAGTGTTGCTATATTTCTCAGAATTGATGGTGTTAAGACTGGCTTCTAATAGTGGAAGTGATCTCACTGGACAGGAAGAACTGCTGCCTATTTATTCCTCTTATATTTTTAATTACAGCGCCTGGAAGGCAACGATATCGACGTTAATCTGACTTGTGAATTCCTCAACATTGTGCAACACAGGCTCATTCTGAAAACGTAGTCCCGTGGACGTTTCTGGAAACCGCGAATTATGTAGCAGGAGGTACGTATGGCTGCATTTCATTTTTTAAGCGAACGCTACGGGGCGGTATGACGCCGTTCCTTTTGGCGCTTACCGGCTGACCGCTTACCTCCGTGTGGAGGCCTTTCCCGCCGCAACCAGTTTGTCCCGTTAGCTCGTCAGAGAGGAGTTGACCACGACGACGACGACTGGGTTCGAGTCCGGGGAAGAGCGGTTCCAGAAATCAGGGTAAGACAAAAACAGAATCCAAAAAAATAAAATGAACGAGTGAACAACAGGGTGAGAATGTGGTAAAATCTGAAAACGTGGTAAAAATCAGACGAGGGCTTTTCTTTTTCTGGACGGCTTTTGTAAACAGTTGGTTGGGTTTAGGGAAGTGTGTGGGTGGGCGGGTCAATCGGTAAAATTGGTTGGGCTTAGAGAAGGAGGAGGGTGGGTCAGTCGATTGGCCGGTCGCACAGTCAATCATTCAGTCAGTCAGACAGACAGACGGTAGGTCGACAGCCGCCTCTGGTGGGTTTACGCGAGAACAGCGCGGGCGCGAACGGCACTCCCGAGAGACGTTTGATATAGGAAAAAAGCACACACATCTGCCTCTCGCGGATTCGCGAAAACAAAAACTGCAAAAATACCTACCTCCCGGGACGTATGTCGCGGTCTCCAGAAACGTCCACGGGACTACGTTTTCAGAATGAGCCTGGGTTGACATTGTGCTTTTTGAATTGATTAACTTACAAACTCCAATATACGGCCATATCAAAGCACTACTTGTGTGATATTGCATGCATACAAGAGTTCAACTGCATAAGTGTGTATATTTTGGCTTTGGTACTGACTGATCTAACATATAAGCACACCCAGGGCTTAATTTGTGCCGGAACATGCCGGATCTGGCACTTCTGAAATCTGATCCGGCACCTCATTTCACCGATCCCCCTCCTCAACCGTCCGCTGTTCACTTTCACTTTCGTCCGCGACACCCCTGCCCCGCTCACTTTTGTGCGTGATACCTCTCAATCCTTGGGTAACATGCCGGATCCGTTACCCCAATCTGTTCCAACACCAACAGTACATATTTTGGTAACACTTTAGTTTAGGTCACAACTCATGCTATTAACTACTGGCTTATTACCTGCCTATTATTAAGATATGAACTCTTCATTAGTAGTTATAAAGTATGATCTTATTCCGTATCCTTAAACCTAAACCCAATTTATACCGTACTAATTAATTAGTAGTTTATTAAGCTAGTAGTGTTAGTCAATGGTTTGTTAACACTGTGAATTGTGACCTAATCTAAAGTGTTACCCATATTTTGGATGTCTCCCTTATCTGACCCATTCATTTCAGGTTTTGGAGTCTCTTCTAACGTTATGCTGAGTCGATTCAGGTGTGTTTGAATAGGGAGAGCTTGAAAATGTGTACTTTTGGTGTGCCTTCGGGAACAGAGTTGGGAAACACTGCTCTAGGAAACACAAATGTGGTTACTTTTACAGTTTGAGAGGAGCTTATTGTGATAATACAACTTAAAGACAAGAGACTCTTGTGTATTCTCACTGTGATCCTGATGTGTGACCTTGGAGGCCAGTCGAAGGCTACAAGCGGCTGCAGGTGAATTATGACTAGTGGCTTTACTTGTTATAATTCACCAGGCAGTGATCTTTCATCCTTTTCAATGATTCTCACAAGATCCAAAGGCCACAACCCTGAATGCGGTGTGGCGGAAATCGCAGGCTTTCTTCTACAGACAACACACAGACGCACTTACGGCCACCGTCTGAGGACAATGACGCATCCAACATACGCTCATTCTGAAAATGTACCCTTATATACATTTCTGGAGATCGTGAATTATGTAGCCAGAGGTAAGTCATTGTGAGCACGATTGGAGAGCAATAAGTAATTATGTGACAATCAGTGTTGGCCAATAATGCGTTACTAGACGCATTACAGCTTTTGACAGTAACTAATACTGTAACGCATTACTTTTTAAATATAGTAACTCCGTTATCATTACGATATGATGCGTTTGTTCGTTACTTGGTAAGTTAATTAATTTAGGCTGCAGTCTAGCCTACATCTTGCTTACAGCGGCGACGCATTATGGGATTGGTGGATGCCAACCAACCAACATAAAGAAGATGCATCGTGTACGAGGTGTTAGACTGGACAAAAGTCAAGCGAAAGCAGAGACCGAATGCAACGCGAAGTACACCAAGAGAGACCGAGTGTGTACAAGAGAGACAGAGTGTGCATAAGAGAGGTATGCATGCAAAAGAGACCAAATGCGTTCAAGGTAGACCGGGTGTGCGCGCGAGAGAAGTAGAGATACTATTAACGTTACTATTAATAATTACTACTACTAAGACTCAGGGAGATGCGGTGGTGCAGTGGGTAGCACGTTCGCCTCACAGCAAGAAGGTCGCTGGTTCGAGCCTCGACTGGGTCAGTTGGCATTTCTGTGTGGAGTTTGCATGTGTGTTCGTGTGGGTTTCCTCCGGGTGCTCCGGTTTCCCCCACAGTCCAAAGACATGTTGTACAGGTGAATTGGGTAAGCTAAAATTGACCGTAGTGTATGAGTGTGGATGAGTGTGGATTCATCCCAGAGATGGGTTGCGGCTGGGAGGGCATCCGCTGTGTAAAACATATGCTGGATAAGTTGGCGGTTCATTCCGCTGTGTCGACCCCAGATGAATAAAGAGACTAAGCCGAAAAGAAAATGAATTAATTCATTACCTACTTATACTACTATGTTTGTTCATTCATTCATTCATTCATTCATTTTCTGCCGCTTTTCCGGGGCCGGGTCGCGGGGGTAGCAGTCTTAGGAGAGAACCCCAGACTTCCCTCTCCCCAGACACTTCCTCCAGCTCCTCCGGGGGGATCCCGAGGCGTTCCCAGGCCAGCCGAGAGACATAGTCCCTCCAGCGTGTCCTGGGTCTTCCCCGAGGCCGCCTCCCGGTGGGACATGCCTGGAACACCTCCCTAGGAAGGCGTCCAGGAGGCATCCGAAACAGATGCCCGAGCCACCTCAACTGACTTCTCTCGATGTGGAGGAGCAGCGGCTATGTTTGTTGTTTCAAATAAATAAGCACACATTTGTTCTCTGTATAACAAATCGATTCGTTTTGTAGACACAAGCTATGTTTCCATCCAAGATGCTAATTAATTTTATGTGCATAACTGAAATATCACCAGGGGTGGAAAGAGTACTGAAAAATCATACTCAAGTAAAAGTACCATTACTTGCCTAAAAATGTAGTGCAAGTAGAGTAAAAGTATCTGCTGTAAATATTACTCAAAGTATGAGTAAAAAGTAGCCCTTTTAAAAGTACTCAAGAGTGGTGAGTATTATTCTGTCAAAAGCTGATGTGTTTACATGTAATTTGTGCATGTGTGTGTAAACGTAACATTCTGTAGTGCATTTAGTTATTGCCCTGAAGGCACACAACGTCATGAGACATTAATATTAGGTTAGATTTAGATTGTCATGTCAGGTGACCAAAATTAATTGTCAAGCCAGCAGCTAAGGACAACGTTATTTTGATGTCCAATAATGACGTCAAATGACGTTGATATTTGGTTGATTTTAGGTTGTTAGAAAGTGACCAAAATCCAGCGTCAAGCCAACATCTTAAACCAACGTCATATATGACGTCAAATACTGACATTTATTCATCAGGTACAGCAACCAAAATCCAACGTCTGATAGATGTCATAGGGGTAACGTTCACACAATGTCAAGCTGTAACATCATTAGACGTTGATATTTGGTTGGTTTTAGGTTGGACATTGACGTTGGCCTGACGTTGAGTTCTGACGTCAACCTGATTTTCATTTTCAAACAAAATGCAAAGTCCCCATGACGTTAGGGTTTAACGTCAATCAGACGTCATGTTGACGTCCTGTGCCTGCTGGGTGTTTAAGGCCATTTCGGTCATCATACAGTAAACATCCGGCATCTTCTCATCAGTGACGTGCATCTAAACAGTCTCTGGGTCAATGCGTGTAAAGATTTTGAACATCTTCATGGACACTTTTAATACTTCCAAACAGTTTGCTGCAATTATAAAGTGCACACGTCTTGAGGTAGTTCATCATAATGCGATTTACCTTCTACGGTATGTGCGATTTGATTGGACAGGAATCTCAGGACTGATTTTTTTAATCCCCATAAACAAGACAAAATAAAATAGAGACTGCAGGTTAAAGGAAAGTAGTGGAGTAAAAGTACAGATACTGCACTAAAAATGTACTCAAGGAAAAGTAAAAGTACACATTATTAAAACTACTCAGGATATTACAATTCCTGAGAAAAGCTACTCAATTACAGTCATTTGAGTATTTGTAATTAGTTACTTTACACCACTGAATATCACATAAAAGACATGCGAACTAAGCTGCGTTTCTATCCAAGTAGTCAAAGAGAACAAAATCGTCACTTCCTGATTAACTGGCACCAAATATCAACAGTAAAAACTGAATTTGCTTCGGCAAGAAGCAAGAAGGTCGCTGGTTCGAGCCCCAGCTGGGTCAACCTCTGTGTTCACGTGGGTTTCCTCCGGTTGCTCTGGTTTCCCCCACAGTCCAAAGACATGCGGTGTAGATGAATTGAATAAGCTAAATTGGCCGTAGTGTATGAGTGTGAAGGAGTGTGTATGGGTGTTTCCCAGTATTAGATTGCAGCTGGAAGGGCATCCGCACAACTAACATACTCTGCGCTGAACTTTAGACCAGTTTTTAGCTGGTCAATGGCGCAGTATATTTTAGTTTTTCAAAATAGCAATGCACCAACAATACGCCTTAACACACCTCCTTAATAGAACAACACACGCTGTCACGGAGACGATTTTCTTTCAGGTCCCGAACCTTTCAAATCTTCCAAAAAAAATGGCAAAGTCAAAATAGCACTGTGGTGCAAAGTGTATTTATTTACAGTGCTCAGGAAAAAAAAAAAAAATAAATCCCCCAAAAATAATAACCAGCAAAAAAAATATATATATATATATATTTACAAGACAAGCAGCACTTGGCTAAGGTTTTCTTTCTACAAATAATGAAATCCAATAATTTAATTTACTGCTCCACACCACTCCACAACCTTACTCCTACACCCCACACCATACTGTGCTCACTCTGCCCTTTTTATAGCAGGGGAGACTGGTATGGAATGGCTCATACCATCACAGCAGGTAAGTATCCGGTAACTATATTTATAAACATTTCTTTGATTAACATTTTGATATATATATATACATATATATATATATATATATATATATATATATATATATATATATATATATATATATATATATATATATATATATATACACACTCCATTTGCATAATATAAAGTTTTACACCACAACTAATTCTTTTTACCTTTTCCTGGTTTTTATAAACCCCCTTTTGTTTAATTGTCTCCGCCCCCCCACCCACCCACCCACGACCCTTCTGCACATGCGCAGTGCATGTTTGTGCATAAAAATACCGCGCCGGCTTTTTGGCCCCTTTGGCCTTCCATAGCCGTCATGGCGCAGCCCGGAAGATCCGCGAGACGAGACGACACAAACACAACAGAACAACAGGTAAGTGAATATGCTTGATGTAAGTGTTATGTGTGCTTTATGATAACAGATGTATAGCGAAATTATAACTTGGAATGTGTGTGTGTATGTCTGTATGTATGCGTTCCGGCAGCAGCGCGACTACAGTATGCACCCTGTGATCGGCTGATGTTGAGTATGGAGTATCGTGTTTTATTGGATGTGTGTGGAGGAGAGTTTATATGCAGTTCTGCCGCAGGCCAGTGACAACCTCCTTTGTCACACACACATAGGTCCACAAAGCAGCGCAAATGGATTTACTATTCAAACAACGTGGCGCAAAATGTGAAAATTAGGATTGCGCTGGTCTGAAAATAGCAACAAATCACGGCAAACACGTCTTGGCGTTGGGTGTATGATAGGGCCCCTAATCTCCATGTCAAAATCAATAATGTCAGGAAAGCCTATAAAACTACTTTTAAGCTGCAGTTTTAATTGGACCACAATGAAAACAGTTTCTACCAGAACCTGTTGTGCAACATTCAGTGCTTCAATGCTGAATTCATTATAGCATGTTTCACTTTTGCTATAATGACTGCTGTAGGTAATACTCCCACCGCTGACCCCTTGATCACAATGCAAAGCAACCTCAATAGAACGTGAATATGCGATAATTTCTAGGCAAATATGATGAATAGAGCTCTCCGCCGGCAACGCAAATGAATCTGAAGAAAGAAAAGCTTAGCAGTCGGACTCGCAGAAGTGTGTGCTCTTAATGATGAAGGATACGCTGAGGAATGTGAACTATAGGGCTGAATGCACCGCTGTTCAAAAGAGCCACTAACAATGAACTATAGAACAATGCGTTGTGGCCCCGCAGGTTTCTGAAACAGCCTTCCTGAAATAAAGACGTATTATTCAGAGATTGTACTAATGAGCAACCGAGTCACATTCATCCTATATGGACTCAATGGCGCACATTGTTTCACGTCTCCACGACAACATTTCACATTCGGTTCATGTTATAGGCTGTTGCGTCAATGCAAGAAATAGTTGAAAGTGATTATGATGCTGCTGTGTATGTTTTTACACAAGGTAAACAGTTGAAGTCAGAATTATTAGCCCCCTGTAAATAATTTTTCCCATATTTCTGTTTCTAATAACTGATTTCTTTTATCTTTGCCATGATGAAGGCATGGGCAGTGAATAGCATCATACCTGCTAACATTTGTCCCTGAAAATACGGAAGAACGGAAGGGTTATGTTCGGGGGTGAGGTGTCCGAATGGCACTGTTGACAACTGGGTACTGTGTACTGTGGTGTTAGTAACTGTGCTATGAAGCATGTTTCGGGCAGCCGATGCGATCGGATACTATACCAATGTTGGCGACCAGGGGGTTTCACAGACCGTACCAAAATGCTGAGGGCTGGGCGGGGGGGGGGTTGAAATTACGGGAGTTTTCCGAGAGAAATAACAAAATGGGAGGTTGGCGGGAGATGGGTCTGAAATACGGGAGACTCCCGGGAAAAACGGGAGTGTTGGCAGGTATGGGTAGCGCTATTACCCCACAGCAAGAAGGTCACTGGTTCGAGCCTCAGCCGGGTCAGTTGGCATTTCTGTGTGGAGTTTGCATGTTCTCCCCGTGTTGGCGTGGGTTTCCTCCGGTTGCTCCGGTTTCCCCCACAGTCCAAACACATGCGCTATAGGGGAATTGGGTACGCTTAATTGTCCGTAGTGTATGTGTGAATGAGAGTGCATGGGTGCTTCCCAGTGATGCATTGCATCTGGAAGAGCATCCACTGTGTAAAACATATGCTGGATAAGATGGCGGTTCATTCCGCTGTGGTGACCCCTGAGTAATAAAGGGACTAAGCCGAAAGAAAATTAATTAATGAATGATGACGGCACATAATATTTGACTAGATATTTTTCAAGACACTAGTATTCAGCTTAAAGTGACATTTAAGTCTTAACTAGCTAAATAAGGTTAAGTTCGGGTAATTGGGCAAGCCATTGTATAACAGTGGTTTGTTCTGTAGACAATCCAAAACGAATATTGCTTAAGGAGGCTAATAATATTGACCTTAAAATGGGTTTTAAAAAAATTAAAACTGCTTTTATTCTAGCCTAAATAAAACAAATATGACTTTCTCCAGAAGAAAAATTATTATAGGAAATACTGTGAAAAATTCCTTAATCCGTTAAACAGCATCTGGGAAATATTTGAAAAAAAAAAAAAAACATAGGAGGGCGAATAATTCTGATTTCACCTGCACATTCAAAGTCAATGAAGATAATGACGATGAATAAATAATTAGAAGGTGCATATTTGAAACAGAGGAAAGGTGTGGGTTTTGATTTTGTTAAAACTTTGACAGAAAAAATTAACTTTTGATTTTGACACTGCGTTTGCGTCAGGAAGACTGTTCATGGACGGGAATACAAAACTGCTAAAGTTCGATCTGTAGTTTTAAGAAAAGCCCTGAAGCTGTCAAAAGTCTGTGAGATAAAACAAAATGATGCATTTTGGGGATATATTACAGTTGCCATCAGAATTATTAGCCCCCTTTGAATTTTTTTTCTTTTTTTAAATATTTCCCAAATGATGTTTAACAGAACAAGGAAATTTTCACAGTATGTCTGATAATATTTTTTCTTCTGGAGAAAGTCTTATTTGTTTTATTTCGGCTAGAATAAAAGCAGTTTTTAATTTTTTAAAACCCATTTTAAGGTCAATATTATTAGCTCTTTTAAGCTATATATTTTTTCAATAGTCAACAGAACAAACCATCATTATACAATAACTTGCCTAATTACCCTAATCTGCCTAGTTACCCTAATTAACCTAGTTAAGCCTTTAAATGTCACTTTAAGCTGTATAGAAGTGTCTTGAAGAATATCTAGTCAAATATTATTTACTGTCATCATGACAAAGATAAAATAAATCAGTTATTAGAGATGAGTTATTAAAACTATTATGATTAGAAATGTGTTGAAATTTTTTTTTCTCTCCATTAAACAGAAATTGGGGAAAAAAATAAACAGGGGGGCTAATAATTCTGATTGCAACTGTATATAAGGGTGTCAGAACACAAATTTTTCAGATATCTTTTTTAAAATATTTGCCTAAGTGCGGTTTAATGGAGAGACAATAATTCACTGTAAAAAAAAATGCTGGGTTCCACACAATTTGTGTTGGGACGACATGAACAAATTAAGGTAACAAATTCAAGTGGGGTCAACATAAAACAATCAAGCTATCCTAAAACACTCAAGAATTGTGTTGTTTCAGCTCATTTTAAATAAGTAGTTTGAACAAACAGCAAGCGTCATTTTTATGTAGTTTTATAATAATAACTAATTAGGGACCGAGCACCGATGGTGTGTAGGCCCTATTGGAATTGCTCAGCTTCTTCTTTTTGTTCTTCTTCTCTAGAATAAATGGCATTTTTGAGGGTCTAAACATGCTCAAAAACTCACAAAACTTTGCACACACAGCAGAAGAGGCAAAAAATTTACTTTTGTTATAGATTTCTGAAAGTAGATGTGGCAAAATGACTCGACAGCGCCACCTATGCACTTTTGATGGAGTGGCCCCCGAGCTAAGTTCCACGCACACGTACGAAAATTGGTAAACGTCAAACATGCCAACAATACAAACAATACCTCCAAAAACGTCTCTTGGGCTAAAAATATTGACCTTAAATATATATTGATATATAAAAACAACTGCTTTTATTTGTCCAAACTAAAAGAAAAAAGTCTTTCCCCATAAAAAAAAAAACAGGAAATACTGTTGCTTGTTCAATGAAACATTCATTTATTTTCCTTCGGCTTAGTCCCTTTATTTTTTAGGGGTCACCACAGAGGAATGAACCGCCAACTTATCCAGGATATGTTTTTTTTTGCAGCAGATGTCCTTCCATCTGCAACCCAGTACTAGGAAACACCCATACACACTCACAAACACACACACACTATGGCCAATTTAGTTCATCATTTCCCTTATAGCGCATGTGTTTGGACTGTGGGGGAAACCGGAGCACCCGGAGGAAACCCACGCCAACACGGGGAAAACATGCAAACTCCACACAGAAACACCAACTAACCAAGCCGGGACTCAAACCAGCGACCTTCTTGCTGTGAGGCCACAGTGCTAACCACTGAGCCACCATGCCACCCTTCTGTAAAAGATTCCTTGGGAATTAAAAATGAATAATTAAGATTATTAGGGCTAATAATTTTGCCTTCTGCTTTATATCCATGCTGCCACTGTAACAAAAACATTTAGTAAAACATTAAAAAGGGAAATTATTAAAGAAATAAACAGAGACTTTTCATAACACCTGGCTTCAGTTTCTCAATTTATTTCCCAACCTTTTTGTCCACCTTTGAGTCTGAATGTGTATATGTTCTTCTCTTCACCGAGAGCACACAGGGTTGAGGGTGCTTTAGGTGAATGAATGGTACTGTCTCTTCTCATTACAGCTGTGCTGTAAACAAAATAAAGCCCCAAACCAGCAGTGGCAGAAGATCTGACTGCTCCAATGCTCCTCTAAACCCCTGGGAAATTTGTGTATCTCAGCATTAAGGATCTGTATTACATACAGCATGACCGTAAGCAGACAATGTCAGCTTAAACAAACACAAATGAGATGACAGCGTGATGCCACTTTTTTTTTTTACTGTTTATTCTTTGATCTATTCAATGTTGTTCACATGTGCACACTCGCTTTGGCTCATTTACTGTTTACCATAATCCAACACAGGCTCATTGTGAAAATGTACCCCCGTATACATTTCTGGAGAGCGTGAATTATGTACCCAGAGCTACGTATTGCTGCATTGCTTTAAAATAACCGATATGGGGTGGTATGACACCGCCGACGGCTTCTGTTTCTTTTTTGCGCTACCAGCTGACTACTTACCTCCATGTGGATGGCTGTTCCAGTTTGTCTGGTAGCTTGCCACGTATGTCAGTGGACTTGAGACGCAGAGCAGAGTTGGCCGTGACGGTTGGCCGTGACGGTTTCAGAAAGCATGTAAAACAAAAACAAAGATAAACAAGTAAATAACAAGGTGAGAATGTGACAAAATCGGAAAACGGAGTAAAAATCAGGCTTTTCTTTTTCTGGATTGCTTTTGAAAACACTGTCGGTTGGGTTTAGGGAAGCGGTGGGCGGGTCAATCGGTGCTTTTGAAAACACTGTCGGTTGGGTTTAGGGAAGGCGGTGGGCGGGTCAATCAATGCTTTTGAAAACACTGTCGGTTGGGTTTAGGGAAGGCATGGGTGGGTCAATCGGTGCTTTTGAAAACACTGTCGGTTGGGTTTAGGAAAGGGGGTGGGCGGGTCTATCGGTGATTTTGAAAACACTGTCGGTTGGGTTTAGGAAAGGGGGTGGGCGGGTCTATCGGTGATTTTGAAAACACTGTCGGTTGGGTTTAGGGAAGGGGGTAGGTGGGTCAATCGGTGCTATTGAAAACACTGTCGGTTGGGTTTAGGGAAGGGGGTGGGCGAGTCAATCGGTGCTATTGAAAACACTGTCGGTTGGGTTTAGGGAAGGGGGTGGGCGGGTCTATCGGTGATTTTGAAAACACTATCCGTTGGGTATAGGGAAGGCGGTGGGCGGGTCAATCGGTGCTTTTGAAAACACTATTGGTTGGATTTAAGGAAGAGGGTGGGCGGGTCAATCGGTGCTTTTGAAAACACTGTCGGTTGGGTTTAGGGAAGCGGTGGGCGGGTCAATCGGTGCTTTTGAAAACACTGTCGGTTGGGTTTAGGGAAGCGGTGGGCGGGTCAATCGGTGCTTTTGAAAACACTATTGGTTGAATTTAAGGAAGGCGTGTGTGGGTCAAGCGGTGCTTTTGAAAACACTGTCGGTTGGGTTTAGGGAAGGCGTGGGTGTGTCAATCGGTGCTATTGAAAACACTGACAGTTGGGTTTAGGGAAAGCGGTGGGCGGGTCAATCGGTGCTATTGAAAACACTGTCGGTTGGGTTTAGGGAAGGCGGTGGGTGGGTCAATCGGTGCTATTGAAAACACTGTCGGTTGGGTTTAGGGAAGGCGGTGGGCGGGTCAATTGGTGCTTTTGAAAACACTATTGGTTGGATTTAGGGAAGGCATGGGTGGGTCAAACGGTGCTTTTGAAAACTGTCGGTTGGGTTTAGGGAAGGCGGTGGGCAGGTCAATCAGTGCTTTTGAAAAGAGTGTTGGTTGGGTTTAGGGAAGGCGGTGGGCGGGTCAATTGGTGCTTTTGTAAACACTATTGGTTGGATTTAGGGAAGGCATTGGTGGGTCAATCGGTGCTTTTGAAAACTCTGTCGGTTGGGTTTAGGGAAGGCGGTGGGTGGGTCAATCGGTGCTATTGAAAACACTGTCGGTTGGGTTTAGGGAAGGCGGTGGGCGGGTCAATTGGTGCTTTTGAAAACACTATTGGTTGGATTTAGGGAAGGCATGGGTGGGTCAAACGGTGCTTTTGAAAACTGTCGGTTGGGTTTAGGGAAGGCGGTGGGCAGGTCAATCAGTGCTTTTGAAAAGAGTGTTGGTTGGGTTTAGGGAAGGCGGTGGGCGGGTCAATTGGTGCTTTTGTAAACACTATTGGTTGGATTTAGGGAAGGCATTGGTGGGTCAATCGGTGCTTTTGAAAACTCTGTCGGTTGGGTTTAGGGAAGGGAGTGGGTGGGACAATCTGTGCTTTTAAAACACTATTGGTTGGGTTTAGGGAAGCGGTGGGCAGGTCAATCAGTGCTTTTGAAACAGTGTTGGTTGGGTTTAGGGAAGGCAATGGGTGGGTGTATCGGTTGGTCAGTCAGTCAGTCGATAGCAGCCTCTGGTGGATTTACTTGTGAACAGCAGGTGCGAATGACACTCACAAGAGAAATTTGAGATCTCAAAAAGCATACACAGCCTCTGGTGGATTTGCGAAAACAAAAACTGCAAAAAAACATACCTCCAGGTATGTATTTTGAGCTTGCCAGAAATGTATACAGGGGTACATAATGAGAATGAGCCTGGGTTGCCACAATCACTTACTACACTGTAAAAAATGCTGGGTTCCACACAATTCCTTCTTGTTGTACTAATAAAAATGGATTCAGTTAATAGTATTTACACGTTTAAGTGGATTGAACATAAAACAATAAAAAATCCACAAGAATTGTGTTGTTTCAGCTCATTTTAAATAAGCATTTTAAACTGCTAACAGTGTACAGCTGTCAAGATTGATATGTTTAATCAAGAGATTCTTAAAACAGAGATGCAACATTCTGTGTCTATCTCTCTACTGGTTTTCAGAGCAGTGTGACACATTGCACAATATTTTGACACTCACTAATAAAGTGCATGTAATTAAGGCCTCTGTTTCAATAGAGGATAATAAGGAGGACCGAGAGAACTTTTAAGTAATCAACAGGAAAGAAAACCACTGAACCACAATTAATCCAAACATTCACTCACAAACTGAAATCAAACAAGATCTAGTATAATTAAACTTTATGGAAGCAAATATTCAGTCATGAGGCCGGGTGGCTATAGAAACAAACTTTAGCAGGCGTGCATCTTTGACGGCAAAGGACAAAATTCTTAGCAACCACAAACTAATTAGTAAAGACAAAAAACAAACTGCATCTGAGCTCATTTTGTCTCCACAAGGCACAGATAATGACTCGAGCTAACTTCATGTTTTAACAGCAGGACTGATATCTGATCTGACCCAGAATTAAATACTTATTTTCTGACTACTTTCTCCCATGACAGATGCTGTAGGGAAAGTACACGATGACAGTACATCATATTTGACTAGATATTTTTCAAGATACTAGTATTCAGCTTAAAGTGACATATAAAGGCCTAACTAGGCTAATTAGGTTAAAGTTAGTGTAATTAGGCAGGTCATTGTATAACAGTGTTGTTCTGTAGACAATCTGAGAAAATATTTCTTAAGGGGGCTAATAATATTGATCGTAAAATGTTTTTTTAAAAATTAAAAACTGCTTTTATTCTAGCCGAAATAAAACAAATAAGACTTTCTCAAGAAGAAAAAATATTATCAGACATACTGTGAAAATTTCCTGAATCTGTTAAACATCATTTGGGAAATATTTAAAAAAAGAAAGGAGCGCTAATAACTTCGACTTCAACTATAGCTTCATTATTAAAATGAGTCTAAAACATTAGCAGACGGAATTAGATTATACTAAACATTTAGCTGCATTTCTTTTTCTCTCTGCACTGACACAGACTAATCGTTTGCCGTTTCCTTCTTTATTTATAGGACATTACGGGGAAGGGAATGAGAACACGATGTGGGCTGGAATTCGCAGATCTCCAGCATGTGCATGTCAGCTTAACACGCTGGATTAAATGTGCCGACTGCTGTGCCACAGCTATGACCTAGTTCTGAAATTGAATTAAACCATTTTACCTGTAACAAAGGACATAGTTTACCATGCACCATCATCATCATCATCATCTCCCAGCCATCCTGTTGTCCTTACAGCAATACAACAGGAGTGATTTGTGAGATTAATGGTACATTCAAGGAAGAAAAAAAACAACTTCAACTAATTATTATGTCACAGACTTGGTTGTTGTTGTTTGTTTGTTTACCCAACTTCTCTCTTTAATATAATGCTTGAGTTATTATTGTTTTTAGTTGGCCCAAACTTGACCCTAAAAATATCGAAATATTGGCTGGATTGGTGTTTCTTAGTGCACGTTTGCTGTTTGTTCAAACAACTTATTTAAAATGAGCTGAAACAACTCAATTCTTGAGGTTTTTTAGGACAGTTTGTTATAAAACAATAATAATAATTCCTTACATTTATATAGCACTTTTCTAGACACTCAAAGCTCTTTACACATTGGGGGGAATCTCTTCATCCACCACCAGTGTGCAGCATCCACCTGGATGACGCGACATCAGCCATATTGCACCAGACCGAACACCACACACCAGCTGATTGATGGAGAAGAGTGATGAAGCCAATTATGATGTGGGGATGGTTAGGAGGCCATGATGGACAGAGGCCAGTGGGCAAATTTGGCCAGGATGCAGGGGTTAAACCCCTACTCTTTTTTGCGAAGGACATCCTGGGATTTTTTACGACCACAGAGAGTCGGAACCTCAGTTTAACATCTCATCCGAAAGATGGCGCTCACTGAGCAGAGAGTCCACCAAGCAGAAGTTTATGCTTTTTTCATAACTCATATCATAGAAAACAAAAGCACAAGATTGTCAAGCACAAGAATATCATAAACAGTTCTGCTGTCAACAAATTTAACAATACATTTTGCAATACCGCCCAAAAATATATGCATAAACTACAATGGAAACTCATTTATAACACATTCTAGCATGTGCATCAAAAAACAAAATTATTTTGTTTTAACAAATTATGTGATATCAAAAATGGGTGTGATGGGATGGACAAATCAGTAGACCGACCCCATTGTACGGCATTTGAAATGTTGTCTAAAACCCTCAGCCAAAGTCTGTCATCAAACTAGCATTGATGCGTACTCTAAACTCTAAAAGCCATCATGCGTTTCATCTTCTGAGGCGCAAGTCAAATATCATATAAGAAAAAATTCATACATCCTACCTAAATTCCATTTTGCTGTTTGATATTTGGTGCCAGTTTATCAGAAAGTGACAATTTTATTCCCTCTATAGATTGAAATATTGCTTTATTGGCAAATGCACTATGCAATATTCCGCTTTTGCACATACATTTATTTGACATTTTCATTCAGCTTCATTTAAAACCAGCATGACTGGGACATGAAAGTGAACAGGGGCTTTAAATTCCAGAAATAAGAAGAAAAAAAAACATAACATGAATGATAAATCACAGCATTGAAGCATGAAAACCTCATACATGTCATGCACTGCATTCCATATCTTCTGAAGTCCTTTGAGGCTTTATCTAAGGAACAGACTGGGGTTTATGTTGTCTTTCAGTGGCATGGGTTTTGAGTTATACTGTAGTACTGAATTTTTATACTAGTCATCGCTGTTGGAGGATGAATATGGTACGTGATGTCTGTGTTTTAAAGGGACAGTTCACCCCCTTTACTCATTATTTACTCACCCTCATGTGGTTACGAATTTCTTTATTCTGTAGGATGTATTTTAAGGAACGGTGTAAACTGTTACCTTGACTTTCATACCTTTTACTGCAGAAAATCTTCTCCTGTGTTCAACAGAAGAAAGAAAGTCAAGTCAAGTCAAAGGTTTGAAGCAAGTAAATGGTGACATAATAAAAAAAAAATTGGTGAACTATCCCTTTAAAAATACCTAAAAATGTATACATTCAAATGTCAAATAATCTGATGCAAATTTAATCTCAATTATTCAGGTAACAACCTGGAACAGAAATACATAAATGGTTTACATTTTAAGATTATAAGGCTGAACGGCATGAAATGCCATCAGTCTACAGAGATTTCCCAGTTCTTCTATGTTGCAATCGAGAGATCACAAAAATTAACCCCAGAAAAAGTCAAAGAAAAGCAAAGACTAGCAGATTACTATGATATAAATACAGCACTACAACATACAAAAGAGAGAGATCAACTCAGATTATCACTTTCCTGAGTTTTTCTCCCCTAAGACAGTCTCTGTCGCCATCTTGTAGTGCAACTGTCTTTGATCTGCTCAGTGTGACAGGCTAACGGCCACCGACGCGCTAAATCTCTGAAATTATAAATATTTTAAATAGCCACTATCCTTACAAAGAAACTGCATAGTTGCAATCCAAGCAACTACATTCTCACCCAAAAAGCCTCAAAAGAAAATTGTTGTCCAACAGCTGCAATATTTGTCAAAATGTAGAGAGCTTTTATTTTATAGTGGGTTATAGTATCTGTATATGACATGGTTCTGTTGGTTAGAAATTTCTGCTGTGGTTTGCATGTGTCACACTGTAATTTTTTTTTTTTTAAATAAATAAACAATATCCTAAATAATAATAATAATAATAATAATAATCATCATCATCATCATTATCATTAATATTATTAATAGTATTATTAAAGTAAATATATTTATAATAAAATAGCCTCATTATTTATTTATTTATTTATTTATTTATCTGATTTATTAATGATATCAGAATAGTGTTAGCTTTTGTAAGTGATTTTATGTTTTAGAATAGAATATGTAATGTTCAACTTCTCAATAATATTAGTAAAGCAAACACAGGCTCTATATGTGCCATTTACATATATTTTATTTATTATGGAAAATGAGTGCATGTTTTTACCAAAACTAATATTGGATTTTATTTTAAATGCGTGTTTGTGTAAAACAATATAATTTGCACAAAGAAATGATGGGGTTGTTCTCTAAAGAAGTTACTCCACCCCGTTTAGAGCATCATTATGGGCGTTTTACGTTATAACTAACGTGGTTCAAGCGATGGATCTGCGACAGAGAAACTACGGGTTTTGGGAAACACTCGTCACTACATCGTTCTTTCCCCAAACGATGCATCGCACTATGATAGTTCAGCCGCGAGTTACGTCGTTGTTTGGGAAACGCACCCCAGGTTAGGGTAAATAAGCAAGTTATTGTATAATGATGGTTTGTTCTGTAGACTATCGAAAAAAATAGCTTAAAGGGGCTAATAATTTTGACCTTAAAATGGTTTTTAAAAAATTAAAAACTGCTTTTATTCTAGCCGAAATAAAACAAATAAGACTCCAGAAATTTTCTCCAGAAGAAAAAATATTATCAGACATACTGTGAAAATTTCCTTGCTCTGTTAAACATTATTTGGGAAATATTTAAAAAAGAAAAAAATCAAAGGGGTCCAATAGTTCTGACTTCAACTGTATATATATATATATATATATATATATATATAAAATTCTCCACAATGAAGTCTCTTTTAAATTTTATTCATTATCTTTTGGCTTGTCATTACCTTTATTTCCTTTCAAAAAACAAACAAACAAACAACAACAGAAACATTGAAAGTCAGAATTTGCCTGGAGTACTGCATGAATCATTTTGGGCTTGACTGTGTATTATACTTGTTACAATATAAACATATTTCCTTAAAATTTGCAGTAAAAAAATGACAGAAACAGTTATAATTGTTTTAATATATTTCATTGTTTCATGGTAAATATATATAATATATATATCATTTTAATATCGTTTTAATATATTTCATTGTTACCATATTCAGTGTTTTAAAATACTAATATCTACACAGATGGGAAAAAAATGTAATGCTGGGAATCCTGGGAAAGCCAATTTATGCTTTAAAATATGATAACATACTATTACCCATTAATACTTAACCAACTATTAACTACTACTATTTAACTTTAATTTTCACAGTGTAGATGTGTTTAATGGATTACAATAATAAAGCCAACAATATGAATTAAGAGCGGAGCGACTTTCAGACGATCTGTAGACACACTCAAGTGATTAAAAAAAGATAGTTTAATACACAATAGCTCTATAAATAACTGAAATGGCCTTGTACTGTCACACGAAGGCTCTGCTTTGCAGTCTTCCGCTATCTTTGCACAGCAAATCTATTGACAGTCTCAGGTTTGCTTTTGACAGAGGAGAAATAGATGCTGGGTTTGAAGTCTTGTCAACTGTGCAGCTCTCGGCTGAAAAAATGGATCCTTTGCATAAAACGTAGCCTCCTGCAAGTTTGTTCTACATTAGCAACTGAATACGCATGGCCAAATGCCAAACTATGAATATATTAGCATTCAAAAGTGCTGCCCCAGCCCTGCTCTACACAGAACATTAGTCAAATCTTTTTCCCTTACACTATTGGAAATGCTGTTTATCACAACATAAAATAGACGGCTTCTTGTCCTTTTTTTTTCCTTCTTTAAGGCCCTGGAGAAGATGCAGGGATGTAGGAAGCCTATTAGAACTAATTAAAATAGATTACCGAACACTCCTTCCGCGAGTAAAAGAAATAAATAATTTAGCGAGGTGCGCCCAGGTCACTAGATAATGGAGCCTTAATGCTCGCAATTAGTTTTTCAGGTTGTTAGGTCCGTGGCCTTTGCTGGGAAAATTTCTAAAAACACTGTCACTCAGATTTCTGCTCTCCGAGTTATGACAGAAAAGATGATTGTTATTCCAGTTATTACAAGCATTAGCATTACTTCAGTTAAAGGTCAAATTCATGCACATTTAATGCGGTGATTGTTATAATTAACATGTACAGGGGAAGCAGGCCTGTAGATAACATGCCATTTGTCCTCGTCGCAAGATAAACGTTTAATGTGGCGCAAATTACACTTCCATGTGTTTTTTAACAGCACTGAAACCTCGAACAGAAACTTATTATGGTATCCACATATATATAATGTGGCATTTGTTATCCTCAGATGACTGACGTTAGTATTTTGTTTTAAATTAAAATTGGTTAGAGTAGAAACACTTTTGTACACTGTAAAAAATACGGAGTTCCACACAATCAATTAGGACAACATGAAGGAATTAAGATAACTTATTAGTTTTTACAAATTGAAGTGGATTGAACGTAAAACAATTAAGTTGTCCTCTTAAGAATTGAGTTGTTTCAGTTCATTTTAAATAAGTAGTTTGAACACACATTAAAGGTGCTGTATGTAAGTTTTTTTACTCTTCTAAAGCATAAAAATACCATAATATGTGTGCAGATATTTAAGAAACATCTCAAGTGAACATACTTGTTTAACTGAAAAACAATGCTGAAGTCAGATATTCTGCTTTGAAAATGGTTTTTCCGTGCCGGAACGCTGTCTTTGTTTAGGTAATTTTCACATGCACATGCCAGTTCAGCCAATTATAATTCAGCACTCTGGGTTGCCTTGTTGGAAAACAGCGTATTTCATTCATTCATTCAGAAAGACTCTGAAAGCGTGCGTCCGTGACCGAAAAGGACAGTATGGGAGACCGATTCAGTTTCACATGAGGTTATTAATTAGCAAATTACATAAATATTACGAAAGTAAACATTAGGTGAGCAGGTTACATTGTAACCGCGTGTCCTAACAACACGCTGTGACAAGAGAGGCAGTGATCAGCTATTTGGCTGTTTGCACCAGACCAAACATGACAGAAATTTTAATACAGCCATTCAGAAGCACAGAATATGCACTCACTCACGAAACGGTAAGGTTTAGAATCTGTTTAATACATGTTAACCCTCTTTAACATCATTAAATGTATAATGGCATTCAAACTCATTGTTAGCATTTAGCACCGAATAAAGCACACGAGATTTACCTGAGGTGATCACTGTCATAGGTTTCACAAGTTCAGCTGTGAGAAATAGAAGCCGTTTCTAATAATTCAATTCGAGGTGTTGGTTAGGACAAAAACTCCCTTTAATATGGAAAATATTCCCTCTATCGCGTGTCGTTGCTTTTATTTAGAACACAGTTTAAATCACTCGCTCCTGTACTCAAACTGGCAACCCGCGCTTGCTTTTGTTTTGATCCAGGAGTGCAATACCTAGTATAACCACTGGGTGTCAAACTTACATACTGCACCTTTAAAAGTCATTTGTTTGAACATAGAGATCAATTTTCACTAACTAGTGGCTTATTACCTGCCTATTATTCAGATATTGGCTCTTTATTAGTTACACTTTCTGCATTATTAGGGCGTTATTCCACATCCATAGTCCTACACAATATCTAAACGTAACTACTACCTTCATAACCGTCAATAAGCAGAGTTTATTGAGGAAAAAGTCATGCTGTGTTCACACCAGACGCGGAAGAAGCGTCAAGCACGAGTGATTTACATGTTGAGTCAATGCAAACGCGCGAATAGGCATCCTGCGGTGCAATACACGTGAATGGTGCGGCGCGAATGGCGCGGCGCGGATGGCGCGATACGCGTGAATGGCGTGGGCGCGAATTGACCGTTTTGCGCGTTTGACGCGCTTAACTCGCAAATCGCGCGAATCTCTCGAGTTCAAAAATCTGAAGTTCTGCGGACATTCACGCCGTGTTAACCAATCAGGAGCTTGCTCTTGTGGGGGCATGATTGTGACGTAGCACCTGCGATTGGTGTCCCGGGGGGAAATCCTCCAGCCGACACCGACAACAGTTCATCAAACTGGGCTTGGCTCAGTCAGAAGCACCGCTGGAAGCCTCCGTCATCCAGGTTAAGTTTCTGGAGGAGTTTATGAGCTCACAGAGCTGGGTGCACCTCTGAAAGTATCTAGTGGACTCCGACACTGCTCCAAACGTATCGACGCTGTTTTACAGCCTTCATAAAGCACATAAACAGTTATTTCTCAATAAAATCCATGTTAGCCATTTAGCTGGAAGCCTCTGTCATCCAGGTTAAGTTTCTGGAGGAGTTTATGAGCTCACAGAGCTGGGTGCACCTCTGAAAGTATCTAGTGAACTCAGACACTGGTCCAAACGTATCGACGCTGTTTTACAGCCTTCATAAAGCACATAAACACAGTTATTTTATCAATAAAATCCATGTTAGCCATTTAGCAACGAAGCTACAGTCACCAGGCAGACAGAAGCCCGGCCCATGACGCGAATCCGTGTCTGTTCTGAAGTGAATTTGACGCGCGAATGAAGCGGAGTCTGACGCGCGAATGAAGCGAGTAAACTCAAATGTTCACGCGTCTATTTACTCGCGAATAGCGCGATTTAGCCACGCGTTCCGTGTCTGGTGTGAACACAGCATCATAGATAATGGTTTGTCGATAGCGAGAAATGTACCTTAAAATTGAATCTGAATATATATATATCTTGAGTATTATTGTGAAAACTAAGCCCGTGTTTTCTAATAATGTTACCAAGAGACAGCTTAATTATTGAAAACAGGAGAGGGCCTAGGACCGGACTCCATACTTTACATTAATTTGAATGAGCGTAAACAAAATTGTAGAAACACTTTAGTATAGACATCAATTTTCACTAACTAGTGGCTTATTACCTGCTTATTATTCAGATATTGGCTCTTTATTAGTGCTTAAAAAGTACACTTTCTGCATTATTATGGATTTATTCTACATGCATAGTCCTACATGATATTTAAACCTAACCACTACCTTTATAACCGTCAATAAACAGCCAGTTAGGAGTTTATTGAGGCAAAAGTCATAGTTAATGGTTTGTTGAATGCGAGAGTCGTACCTTGAAATTGAATCTGATATATATATATATATATATATATATATATATATATATATATATATATATATATATATATATATATATATATATCAGATTCAATTTCAAGGTACAACTCTCGCATTCAACATAAATATATAATAATAATATATAATATATATAAATATATAAATATGTGTTATTGTGAAAACTAAGCCCATGTTTTCTAATAATGTTACTAAAAAGCAGCTTGATTATTGAAAACAGGAGAGGGCCTAGGACCGATCCTTGTGGTACTCCATACTTTACATTAATATGAATGAGCGTAAACATAACCTGCCTTCATAACCATCAATAAGCAGAGTTTATTGAGGCAAAAGTCATAGATAATGGTTTGTTGACAGCGGGAATTGTACCTTGCAATTGAATCTGAAATATATATCTGAGTATTATTGTGAAAACTAAGCCCATGGTTTCTAATAATGTTACTAAGGGGCAGCCTAATTATTATAAACAGGAGAGGGCCTAAGACCGATCCTTGAGGTACTCCATACTGTATTGAACAGACGCACGTCACTTCATAACTACTGTAAAGCGGCCGTTTTTCGACAGAATTAAATTTATTTTTGATGTCTTGGTTACACTATTTGAAGTGACCAAGTTCAGCCCGCGGGCCGCAAATTGAATAGCCCTGCCCTAAACCCTAAACAAATTAAACAAGAGTGACAATTGACAACTTTTTTAGTGTATATTAGCTAACCACAATAATATATTTTTATATATTCAAAATAAAAAGAAAGATATTCATTAGTATAGCATACTGAAGTAATATAGATTAATATACATTTCATGCAAAACCTCCATAACTCCTTCAGCCTCCCATTAAAAGTCTCAACGCCATCATAATATGTCAATCAGAAAGACTAAATAACTGCTAAAAATAATGACTTTTCCAATGCGGTGCATTAGCATAATAGAGAAATATTCAATAAGATTTAATTAAGGGTATTACTGAGAGGGGAAATGACTGAAAACATCTTCTCCATTCATGGCTGACAGATGTGGCGTGATTGTGATGGCATGAGCATGAGCGCGAGCTGTTTTTAGGGCCGGAGCGGAGCACGGAGGAGGAGCTCATCTTCTCTTTTGTCCCTCCTGTCATTGATTGAGCCGCAGCTTCTGAGCTGAGTGGCGTAACCTCCAGCGGAAAGGATCAACCTTTTATTCTCTGCCGTCTGTGTCATTATCGGACACTTCAACAGCACGTAGGATGGCAATCTTCCTGTGTATTGTGCTTTGACATGTTGTACTCAGCAGATCTGAAAGGAAAACTCAGAGAATATAGTTGACGTCTAAATGTCTTTTGTTGGACATAGTTTTTTTATTCTTTCAGCTACTAATGGCTATACTATGATAGCAATTTATACCGTAGCAGTCCTATAAATCAAAAACAGTTGTCTATATTTTGTGATTCCTGTTGTGGATTCAAGATTCTCACAGAAATCGGTCAAGTTTGGTGAAGGTAAAATCATGGTTTGGGGTTTCATTCAGTATGGGGGCGTGCGAGAGATCTGCAGAGTGGATGATCAACATCAACAGCCTGAGGTATCAAGACATTTGTGCTGCCCATTACATTACAAACCACAGGAGAGGGACAATTCTCCAGCAGGATAGCGCTCCTTCTCATACTTCAGCCTCCACATCAAAGCTCCTAAGGCAGAGAAGGTCAAGGTGCTCCAGGATTGGCCAGCCCAGTCACCAGACATGAACATTATTGAGCATGTCTGAGGTAAGCTGAAGTAGAAGGCACTGAATGATCTTGATGAACTCTGGAAGTCCTGCAGGAACGCTTTCTTTGCCATTCCAGATGACTTTATTAATAAGTGATTTGAGTCAGAGATGTATGATGCAGTCCTCCAAGCTCATGATGGAGTCATACACAATGTTCATTCTTTTTATACTGCACCATGACTTTATATTCTATACTGTACATTACAGTGACGTACGGTGAGGTTTGTGGCTTCACGGTCACGGGCTTCACCTTCACGGTCATATTTACATATATGCACCCAATATATTTGCCAGGTTATATCATATCGTATTAGCATTCTTTCTATACACATGGCAGGTACATATTAGGCCAAGGAAGAATGTAAAATGTATAGTGATTCAATATGCCTCCAAAAACACCAAGGTGGACGCTACAGACAGCCTATAACAGGGGTGTCCAAACTCGGTCCTGGGGGGCCGGTGTCCTGCAGATTTTAGCTCCAACTTGCCTCAACACACCGGCATGGATATTTCTTGAAAGCTTAGTAAAAGCTTAATTCAACACGGGCTCATTCTGAAAACGTAGTCCCCTGGACGTTTCTGGAGACCGCAAATTATGTAGCAGGAGGTACGTATGGCTGCATTTCATGTTTTAAGCGAACGCTACGGGGCGGTATGACGCCGTTCCTTTTGGCGCTTACCGGCTGACTGCTTACCTCCGTGTGGAGGCCTTTCCCGCCGCAACCAGTTTGTCCCGTTAACTCGTCGTGTACGTCGGCGGACTTGAGACGCAGAGAGGAGTTGACCACGACGACGACGACTGGGTTCGAGTCCGGGGAAGAGCGGTTCCAGAAATCAGGTAAGACAAAAAAAGAATCCAAAAAAATAAAATGAACGAGTGAACAACAGGCTGAGAATGTGGTAAAATCTGAAATCGTGGTAAAAATCAGACGAGGGTTTTTCTTTTTCTGGACGGCTTTCGTAAACAGTTGGTTGGGTTTAGGGAAGTATGTGGGTGGGCGGGTCAATTGGTAAAATTGGTTGGGTTTAGGGAAGGAGGAGGGTGGGTAAGTTGATTAGCCGGTCGCCCAGTCAATCATTCAGTCAGACAGACGGTAGGTCGACAGCGGCCTCTTGTGGGTTTACACGAGAATAGCGCGGGCGCGAACGGCACTCGCAAGAGACATTTGATATTGGAAAAAGCACACACAGCAGCCTCTCGCGGATTCACGAAAACAAAAACTGCAAAAATACCTACCTTCCGGGACGTATGTCGCGCTCTCCAGAAACGTCCACGCGACTACGTTTTCAGAATGAGCCTGGGTTGGCTTGATTAGCTAGCCCAGGTCTGTCTGATTGGGGTTGGAACTAAACTTTGCAGGACACTGGCCCTCCAGGACTGAGTTTGGACACCCCTGGCCTATAACAAGCGACACGGCACCAGTAACACTGACAATTGCGCTGACTATATAAGTTTAACATGAAGTTCTGTGGATTTAAAGTCTGGAACGAACAAAAAAAATTGGATCCTTGGAGGTGAAGGTTCTGGACTTGGTCCAAATCTGGACAGACAAGGATCACTGAAGAGAGGTCACTGAGGGATTTATTTCAACAGTCTTGAACATGAAATACAGGAAGAATCTAAACTCTTGTAACGTCATGAATGTCCTTTCTGGACCCCACAGAAAGTCAGACAAAAAATGGGAACTTTCCAATCCAGGAGTTGTTACGCTCCATTCACACGGGGCGTCAGCTTCAACGCTTCCCATTCACTTTGAATGGGTGACGTGACTGCATTGTGGATCCGTCGGCGCCGCTTAAGAGGCGTTGCTCACTGCAGAAGTTTGGACTTGCTCAACTTTTCAAGCGCAGACGGAAACGTCAGCCAATCAGATTACTGTATGCAAATACACCAGCTCAGTTAGTGGCCTATTGCTGGACTAATTTTATTGGCTGACGCTGCTATGACGATAGCGTCAGCCCCAACTTCAGACACGCCCTCTGTCAAGCGTTGACGCTGAAGCCACGTGTGAATGGGGCGTCAGAGGCGGCTGCTGGGTGATCACACTGGCATGAAGAGTATTACTTCAAGTTCACATTTAGAATTGTGTCTTAAATATTTTCGTACATGGCGGCACAATTGCTCAGTAGTTAGCACTGTCATCTCACAGCAAGAAGGTCACTAGTTTGAGTCCCAGCTGGGCCAGTTGGCGTTTCTGTAGAGTTTGCATGTTCTCCCCGTGTTGACGTGATTTTTCGCCGGGTGCTTCGGTTTTCCCCACAGTCCAAACACATGCGCTATAGGGGAATTGATGAACTAAATTGACCTTAGTGTATGACTGTTTGTGAATGTGAGAGTGTATAAGTGTTTCCCAGTACTGGGTTGTGGCTGGAAGTGCATTCGCTGTTAAAAACACATGCTGGAATAGTTGATGGTTCATTCCCTAAATAAGGAACTAAGCCAAAGGAAAATGAATGAATGAATTAATATTTTCTTATTCATAATTCATTTTCCAAACCAATTTCAGATTAACCTAGGCATTGTGGTGCAAGCATAAAGACCTAACATCTATATATGTTCAATGTCTTTTTAAAAGTCTACTGCCAAGACATTTAATATAAAGAAAAATAAGATAAATGTTGTACTTACAGGGATATATTTATCACATACTCTTAGCTCTGTGTTTACGGCCAGCAGAAAATAAAGTGTATAGTGACAGAGTCTCTGACTCTAGAGTAGCTTGACATGGGCTTTGTCGTACTCGGGTGCCTTTCTCTAATGTACCTGTCATGCCCTTGATATATGGCTGCATGTATATTTTAAGGCTCACCTGGCATATGTGTCACTTGCAGTCTGTTTGTGGCATAATGATTGATCAACACTTCTTTCTTTCTCAGGGAAAGGAGGGAGAAAGTGTTTACTCAATTGCTTCTTGGCAAACAATCATCCTTAACTATAAAACAAAACTTTTTATCCTCATTCACGACAAAACTTTTTCAAGCCCCTGCTGACTTATCCATCAGCATGATAATTCAAAGCCAATTGCAAGGCAACAGTTGGTCCATTTAGGCAAGTAGAAACAGCTGGCTGTTCAACCCAAGCATCAGAATGGGGAAGAAAGGTGATCAGACTTTGAGTTTGGCTTGGGTGATAGTCTAAGAAATTATGATCTATAGAGATTTTCACCCTTAATCTCTTGCATATCCTGGCGCATGGTCTAAAAGGGTTGTCCTTATTCTTCATTTTTGGGTGTTTTGGGCATAATGTGCATTAAACCAATCAGAGTCTCATTTCCTTTAAGAGAAAGATGCGATTTACCTGGCAAAGGCCCTGATGTATTGTCAAAAGCCCCTGATCTTTTGGAATATGTTGCACTTAAATAAAAATAGGTTGCATAACATTTATTTTGTTATCTAAGTATTTAAAATTACCACATACATCACGCGCATTCCACTTAATGCAGCGTTTGTGTCGGGTAATTAAATAGTCAGCTGTTCAGCAGTACCTGTTTCTACCGGCAGGTGGCAGTGGCACTGTTGTCACTTGGTGATAAAAAAAATCCCGCCACTGTACGGTCATCATTCATTCATTATTTTGAGGAGCTGATGAGGTGATAATACAACTGTTTCGCCAAACTGAATACTTCTAACTACTGATGAAGCTTAATATTTGTTTTCACGGTATAAAATGTGTGTAGTTTTGGTGAAAAAAAAATAACTGTAATCAATAAAATGTGATTCATATTAATGTAAATACAAGCAAATTAGTCAGAAAAACGTAAATTGTAGCTTGATATAGATATAATAGTAATAATAATAATAATTCCTTACATTTATATAGCGCTTTTCTGGGCACTCAAAGCGCTTTACACATGGGGGGGGGGGGGGGGGGGGGGGGGGGGGGGGGGGATCTCCTCATCCACCACCAGTGTGCAGCATCCACCTGGATGACGCAACGGCAGCCATTTTGCGCCAGACTGCACACCACACACCAGCTGATTGGTGGAGAGGAGACAGAGTGATGAAGCCAATTATGATATGGGGATGGTTAGGAGGCCATGATGGACAGAGGCCAGTGGGCAGATTTGGCCAGGATGCCGGGGTTAAACGCCTACTCTTTCTCGAAGGACATCCTGGGATTTTTAATGACCACAGAGAGTCAGGACCTCGGTTTAACGTCTCATCCGAAAGACAGCGCTATAGAGTGCCCGTCACAATACTGGCATTAGGACCCACACAGACTGCAGGTTGTGCACCCCGTGCTGGCCTCACTAACACCACTTCCGGCAGCAACCTAGCTTTCCCATGTGGTCTCCCATCCAGGTACTGACCGGGTGCAGCCCTGCTTAGCTTCAGTGGGCGACCATGTGAGAGTTGCAGAGAGCTAGCTGCCGGCTAGATATCTAGACATATTTATCTAGATATGATATACAGTAGCCAGTTTCTGCAATAGTTAAATCAGTGAGTTCATGCATCTAGTATATTATTTTATAGCTATGTTCTGCTGTAACATCCTATGTCAGTTAGCATTGAATTATAAATCATGATTCATAAATTTATGAAAATACCTAATATGGCTGGAAGAACACATATAAACCATTTATTGACACAGCTGTAAATGATCAGATAAAGCCTTTTTATGTTTATTCAGATCTTTTTTTCATTCAATTACAGCAATAGCTGGATTCCTTCATCCATATTAGGGATTTCTTGGAATGTTCAACTACTTTTGTGAGGCATATATGGAATTTCTGCTTAAGTGTGAATGAAACAGGCATTACATGCATTTAAAGTGCTACAATGCCCACATCAACCTATTTTGAGGAAAACTGAAAAAAAAATCTCCCTCTAAAGAAATTTGAAGTCAACATATTTCTAGCATATAGATCTTTATTTTTATTGTTTTGTACTATTTTTGATACAATTGTTATTATATCTAAAATAGTAGCCTATTTAATATCAATATATTTGCAAGGAATTGAATTTAGAAATTCCAGTATCTTGACTTCTTTGGAGCTAAGCCCCTTATCCCTTTCGACCCTAGCAACGCCCCTGATTCACAATCTCCAGAAACAATCTCCAGGGTACATTTTCACAATGAGTCTGTGTTGGTTTTATAGGTTGCAACTTTATATTCTAGAATCTTATTGTTTGATACCAGCTCGATCTATTATTGTGTATTGATTTAGTAATCAATAACCTGTTTGGTTAAACTAACACCTGTGTTTCTAAACTTGGCTTCCAAATGTTCATATGTAGTTGTTCTAATTGACTATCTAAACAATAGTCGGCATTTCTCAAAAGCTTTTCTTGTGAGTGATTCTGCTTGATGAAGTGTGAGTTTTCTTGAATCTGTGTAACACTCCACTATTAAACTCCAGCTTAGTTTAAAAATAGACAGAGGACATGCTTTTAAAAAGCTTTTAAATTCTTGAATTCATTGAATCTTGATGGGATGTCCCCTCATGTGCTGTCAATTTGATATGGAAAATTGGATGATTGTGCCCACATCTCTGCAAACAATATCAGCCTGCAGTGCTTAATTCAGTCCTGATAGACTCATCACCCAAGTCATTTTGAACCACAAGCGTCTCAAAATTTGAGTAATTCCCAGCAGCCATTGCCATTCCATGCTCTCATTTAAGCAATGTATGAGCTCTATTGATACCTATGTGTATTAAACATTGGGTATTTGGAATTTGGAAACTTGGGATTACATTCGGAAGGCAAGATTTTCCCATTTATGCCTGGAAATAAACTTTTTTTTCTATCTCATTGACAATATTCAAAGTAACAACTGACTTTCCAATATTACTTCGGCAACAGAATTTCTCACTTATGGTAGAACTACAATTTTCACACTTGTGCAGTCACACTGTTGCATATACGACCTGCAGTCACAGCCATGTTGATATAGAGGTATATTCAAGTATAGGGTTTGGTATCGTTTGGGGTTATTTCGATACCGGTGCTAAATCGGTATACTTTTAAAACGGTACCGGTGCCAAAACGATGCCTGAACCGATACTTTTAAGCCACACAATTATGGTGGATGACTCTAGAAAAATATTTTATTTGACAAAATCTTAAAAAAAAAATATTTTAATAAAACAATATAATAAAAGTTTAAAGTAAACATCAATTCATATTTTATATATTTGAATTACATTAATATATTTCCTTTAATCGTTTGTTAGTTAGCAAGAATGTACGATTTGCATTATGAAATTACATTAGCTTACTACTAACCTGTGGAAAGGCTGTCATCAAAATACTGAACTCCTTTTTTCTAGGGTTGGGGCTTGTGACTATGTTTAAGTGGTTATCAGTAATCTAATTATTTGCCTTAATCTGAATAAAACAATATGATTTATGCTGTGTTCGCACCAGACACGGAATGCACGGCTAAATCGCGCTATTCGCGAGTAAACAGACGGTTGAACATTTGAGTTTACTCGCTTCATTCGCGCGTCAAACTCTGCTTCATTCGCACGTCAAATTCACTTCAGAACAGACGCGGATTCGCATCATGGGCCGGGCTTCTGTCTGCCCGGTGACTGTAGCTTCATTGCTAAATGGCTAACATGGATTTTATTGAGAAAATAACTGTATTCATGTGCTTTATGAAGGCTGTAAAACAGCGTCGATACGTTTGGAGCAGTGTCTGAGTCCACTTGATACTTTCTGAGGTGCACCCAGCTCTGTGAGCTCATAAACTCCTCCAGAAACTTAACCTGGATGGCGGAGGCTTTCAGCGGTGCTTCTGACTGAGCCAAGCCCAGTTTGATGAACTGTTGTCGGTGTCGGCTGGAGGATTTCCCCCGGACACCAACAACAGGTGCAATCACGCCTCCACAAGAGCAAGCTCCTGATTGATTAACGCGACGCGAATGTCCGCAGAAGTTTAGATTTTTGAACTCGAGCGATTCGCGCGATTTTTGCTTTTTGCAGAGTTGCTTTTTAAATGTTCCTTTGATGATCCCGTGTTATAGTACATAAATCGATTAACGTCATTGCGTCACCACGCTATCCATGTTTCCTCCAGAGTTTCATGTAATTTCAGGTGTTTCATTTTTAATTTTTGGACTTTACCTGCAGTTTCACTTTCATTCAGGAACATTTCATTCATGCCCCCATGCCAAACTGAGGTATTTGATGCGAGTATTAAGTAAGGACTGTCGGAAGAGTGCTCTATGGAATTTGATACCGCACGTAGAATAGAAAAAAACCTCCGCATTTCGCGACGCAGGTGTCTGTGGTCCTTTAAGGTAATCAAAAATCGCTGTTAACATGTTAGTCTAGACTCCTAATCAGAGTATTGTCTTAATCATCTTAAAATCAGAGCATTGGTGTCCATATACATACTCATTGAAAGTGCCAGATGATGTCGCAAGCTTTCAGAGACTCTGCCTTTAAGTTGATTCCATGAGCCCTCAAATGTGTCATTAAGTTTGACGTGTTTCCCCCCCGTACACGCAACTTTTGTAAAGCATCTGCTTCACGTTGCTGTGCAGAATCCTTGCTTTTAAAATACGCTTTAGAATGCTTAGTTTAAGCAAATTTGATGAACGCGATCATTCATGTTGATCTGAAGAGAGTCGCTCTCGCTCACCGAATGCGCGCGTTGCGTGCGTACGTTCCCTAAGCAGCAAGAACAAACGCCTGACATCGCCTGTCCGTATTTCTCAAAGTTGTTTAGAATTAAATGTTTAGAGATGGTCGTACCTATGTGTGCCTTTGATGCACCCCTTGATGCTTCTTACATCCTTGTCGCAGCACCAGTGGCACCGAAATTAGGCACCGAAATTTATATGCTGATTCGGTCCGGTACATACCGGTTACAAAGGTACCGGTGCTATAATGGCACCGGGTTTCCGTACCCAACCCTATTCAAGTATGATATGTACTTGTTGATATATACCATGTACCAACTTATTGAGTCTATTACAGCTAATTGTTTAAAAGCTCATTCAGATTACTTCTTTTTTTCCTGATTTCACCACAACTTGCTTGACGTAGGGTTTTGTGGAAATGACAAATGGGCATCAGGATGCAAAATTCAATTGTTTCTTCTCGTGTAGTATGTCATTGTGCAAGACAACCAAGGCCATGTCTGCAATGCTTCACAGCATCATTGCAGAATGCCTAGCATGTTTAATTGATTTCCCTGTCATCCACAACAGATTCCATCACATGAGTGATGTTAACTAGCAGAGGTCTGCTTTATTATTCGTAATATCTATACTAGCAGCTATGCAAGTGAAATTATAAATGTATCTTATGTCACAAAAATGTATCTAGAGTTACAAAAACATATCTAGACTTACAAATAAAACAAAATTATACTTTATTTCTGTCTCTCGGGTCAAATTACCGTACAACCCTCCTCTCCTCCATCCTAGGCAGCCTAGAGAAATGTTTCCCAGGCAAACTAACAGTACATATTTTGGATGTCTCCCTTATCTGGCCCATTCTTTTCAGGCATTGGAGCCTCTTCTAATGCTTTGATGAGTTGATTTGGGTGTGTTTGATTAGGGATAGGTTGGTGTGCCTTTAGGAACAGGCTTGGGAAACACTGGCCCAGAGAGTTTCTGGTGGGTGAGTCAAATGGTAACGTTAAACTGTCAAAGATGTTCTCCAGTTGATGGGTGAAGCATCATGTCATTAGGAAGAGGTTGAAAATGTGTAGGGCAGCACGGTGGCTCAGTGGTTAGCACTGTTGCCTCACAGCAAGAAGGTCACTGGTTCAAGTCTCAGCTGGGTCAGTTGGCATTTATGTGTGGAGTTTGCTTGTTCTCACCGTTTTAGCGTGGGTTTCCTCTGGGTGCTCCGGTTTCCCCCACAGTCTAAACACATGCGCTCTAGGGAAATTGGATTTGGATTGGATTTGTGAAATTGGCTGTAGTGTATGAGTGTTTGTGTTAGTGAAAGTGTATAGGTGTTTCCCAGTACTAAGTTGCAGCTGGAAGGGCATCTGCTGCAAAACATATGTCGGAATTACGCTGTGGCGACCAGACTAAGCCGAAGGAAAATGAATGAATGAAAATGTGTTCTGTTGGTGTGCCTTTAGGAACAGGGTTGGTAAACACTGGCCTAAACAGTTGCTGGTGATTGAGTTATTGAGAATGGTCATTTAAACTGTCAAAGTAGAGATGTTCTCCATTTGCGTCACTTGCGTCACTTGCTCTTAATTACTCTCTCGGTGTTTTTTTGACTCAAATTGAATTTCTAACATGCATAGAAGATGGAATTGAGATGAATTCTGCTCGTTTTTGGAAATGCGTTGATCATCCTGTGTCATTCATGGCGCCAGCAAAAATTAGCCTATGTTTGCACATTTGCTTTGACTTTGAATCACAGTCTGATTTCAATCTTTCACATGGAGTCCCAAAAAAGAAATATCTGATCGGATCATCTGTCCATATCACTGTTTACATTACACTTCATTACCAAGGCAAAGACTGGCGCATTTGTATTACATTCCAAAGAGTTCCATCATGAAACTGAAAATGAATTCAGTGCTGACTGGAAAGAATCGGCAAGAAATAAAATAGCTAAGCCAAAAGAACCATCAGGACAAATAGTGAAAAAGTGTCTAAATATGTCAATGTTATTACATTTTTGTATGTATTTAATCTTTATTTATTTTATTTTTTTTTATCTTCTTGATGACAGAATGGTCGTCATAAAGTCAACATGGTCTCATTCTGAAAACTTAGTCCTATATACGTTTCTGGAGACAACAAATTTTGTGCCAGAGGTACGTATGGCTGCATTTAGTTTTTTAAACGAACGCTATGGTGCGGTATGACGCCATTCTTTTTCGTGCTTACCAGCTGACTGCTTACTTCTGTGTGGACGACTTTCCCGCTGTAACCAGTTTGTCTTGTTTGCTCGTCATGTACGTCAGCGGACTTGAGATGCAGAGACGAGTTGACCATAACGGCGGGGTTCGATTCTGGCGAAGAATGGTTCCAGAAAGTAGGTAAGACAAAAACAGAATGCAAAAAACAACATTAAGTAAATAACAGGGTGAGAACGTGGTGAAATCTGAAAACGTGGTAAAAATCAGATGAGGGCTTTTCTTTTGAAAATCGTTGGTTGGGTTTAGGGAAATGGGTGGGCAGGTCAATCAATACAATTGGTTGGGTTTAGGAAAGGAGGAGGGTGGGTCAGTCGATTGGTCGGTCAGTCAGTCAGTCAGTCAGTCAAACAATCAGTCGACAGCGGCCTCTGGTGGGTTATGCGAGAACAGCAGGCAGAAATTTGAAATATGAAAAAGCGTACACATCGGCCTCTCGTGGATTTGCTAAAACAAAAACTGCAAAAATATGAACTTCCTGGGACGTATTTTGCGGCCTCCAGGAATGTATATAGAGGTACGTTTTCAAAAATTAGCCTGGGTTGCATAAAATAGATATCATGCGTTGATTGATCGCTAAACGAAATGTAATCTGTCATTTTTGGTATCCACAACAGATCAAGATTTTATCTAGACAAAACACAGTGACTGTCATAACTGGTTACTTTCAGAAACAGTCACTGTTTTAACGGTTTACTTTTTTCAATAATTAAATGTAAAATTACTTGGTAATAAGTGATATGTGTTATAACAAGTGCATGATCTCTCATATGTGTTTAACTCTCTTATGGCCAGGACACTGAGATGATGATCGGCTGTTGGGTTTCACTGCTCACCTAATGTTTACATTTGTAATATTTTTATCATTTGCTAATTAATAAGCACCTCATGTGGAACTCTGAATCTGCATCTTAATTCGGAGGCTGTTACTGTCCACCGAAGGTCGCATTTTCAGTTGCGGACATGTACTTGAGAGCCTTCCTGACTGAATTAATGAAATACATTGTTTTCCACCAAGGCAACCCGGAGGGCTGAAATATAATTGGCTAAACTGGCATTGGGCTAGTTAAAGGAACCAATACAAAGACAGACGTTCCGGCACGTAACGCACATTTTCAAAGCAGAATATCTGATTTTGCCATTGTTTTAATAAACAAATATGTTCAATTAGCATGTTTCTAAAATTTCTGCAAACATATTATGGTATTTGTATGCTTTAGAAGAGTCAAAAACTGACATACAGCACCTTAAGGCAGGGGTGTCCAAACTCGGTCCTGGAGGGCCGGTGTCCTGGAGAGTTTAACTCCAACCCTAATCAAACACACCTGAACAGCTAATCAAGCTCTTACTATATATACTGGAAACTTCCTGGCAGGTGTGTTTAGGCAAGTTGGAGCTAAACTCAGCAGGACACCGGCCCTCCAGGACCGAGTTTGGACACTCCTGCCTTAAGGTAAACGTTACAGAGTTGTTTTGTGATTCTTTTGATAAGAATGACTAACTCTTATTGATTTTCAACAATGAAAAGTGAGAATCAATGGGAAACTGATGGCAGTTTAGATCACACTCAACCTCAAAAAGTTGTAAACCCTCAAATTAGAGACATCTGGTGGCAGACATTTTGATAACCTTCACAGAGCGAGCATCTATTTCACAGCTGTCTGTGACAAAGGATCAATGTAGAGCAAAGAGGATGGGGAAAAAAGACAGTCCTTCCCCTCATTCAGTAGAACATAAAAACTGAGGGGGAAAAATCCTCCCCCTTGCACCCATTTACTTTCTTTTTCTGCGGGCACGTGTGAACATGATTGAGAATCTGGACTTCCCACACGTGCATGGGAGATAAGACACATAGTGTCTCTTCTCTGTTACAGATTATAGGACCAATTATGCAAGAAGAAGATACAAAATGGACATCATCTGCATATAAATGGAATCGAGAATGTAGAGATTCCAGCCGCACAGGAGTGTAATGGACGTGATCCCTGTACCACAATCTAACAGGAGACAGAAATACAGTAGTATACAACAATTACATTCGTAAAATACTTTTGATTGTAGCACTTTAAAAAGAGGACAAGGTAAGTGCATAAGTTTTGAAGGCTTTGAAATGTTGTGCTTTCCTAGTAGGGAATGTTATCAGAGGATATGAAAGGCCGAATTGAATTCAGTTGGGAAAAATAAAATAATTAAAAAATATATTTTTACAATTGAATCAATAGGTATATCTATTTACACAGATGCAAGTTTAAAGTTGAGTGGATTCGGCTAGGCTGTCAATGTTTTTATTGTTCATCACCCGGGGGAAAAAAATAAGAAACTGTTCTTAATTTATTCCCAGATTTATTGTGCCTTTGCATTGCTGTTGCATGTACAGTGTTGGGGAGAATACTTTGTAAATGTATTTAGTTACAGAATGCAGAATACCTGCTTTAAAATGTATTTTGTAATGTATTCCGTTACTTTGCTTAATCCTGGTACTGTATTCTAAATACTTGGAATACTCCCCTTGAAAACAGCCTTCAAGTCTATTAAATGTCACACTATGCGTTGGTAGCAATTTCTGCAGGAAAACAGAGGGCCTCTAATGCCCATTATTGACTGACAGGGAAAAATAAATAAAACAATATAATAATGTTTATTAAATAAAGTTTATTTAATAAAGTGTCAACAAATTCTATTTCTGTTTCTGTAATAAAGATAAAAAGTGCTTGAACATAGACAGCATTACTGTCTGTAATGTACAGTATATGTATATAATATGCATTTTGCTTACCCTTTGTATTTCACAGTCTGCACAGCAAAATATCCGGTAAACAAGAAAAGAAAAACTTCAAAATAGTTTATGTAAAACCAAGGTAATGTAACTGTAACATCCCCAGCTCGTTCCCACTCACCCAATCCAGTCTCACCATCTCACGCCAGTCCCATCCAATCACGAGAACCTTCCCCTGACTACTAACCCTCTGCACCTGTTCCCAATCAGCCAGGACACTATAAACACTCACCTTCTCCGTTCACTCTTCGTCCGGTATTGAAGTCTCATGGTTATCTTCATCCAAGCTCCTTCGTCTTCTCTTCTTCCATGGATGTTCCTTCTGAGTCTTCGTAACTATCGCACTGATAAAGGGAAGTGTCTTGATTATCCTACCATATCCGAAGATCTGTATTCACCTACATGCACTTTGTGCCCACTACCACCAACGGAGGTTTTGGGTTGTTAACCCATGCTTGACTCTCGCCAGGTTTACCAGGCGAAGACTTGTGAGGTGTTCCTCGGATGATCTTCCATTGCCCTTTACTGTGTGATATCCCCTTGTTACTTACGTTGAATAAACCGAATGAAAAGATAACCATTTCTGTCTTCCTTGTATACCAGCGTGACAGTAACCGGTTCTATCCAACATTTTAATTTCTATTATGAAAACTTCTCACCTAAGAACAATAATGCAAATGTTAGCAGAATGCAAAATGTGTTCGCTTTACAAAAATGTAAACATCAAAATGAACAAGTTTGGTTTTAAGTCAAACATATTAGCCAGTAGCCACCTATCAACAGTACCTAACTACCTATGCTTTCCTAATCAACAGACAAGTAAAGGCGGATGTAGTGCAGCAATAGAGACATTTCGAAGTGCTTATCTGTCATTCTGTTGCGATGAGGAGTAAAAATGAGCCCTCTCTGGCTGAAGAGTCGCTCTACAGGATGTAGCGTTGTACTTTATGAAGAGGGCTTTGAACGTAAACGAAACCTCTGAAAGCGCAAACGTAACATCAAGCAGCGAATTCACGAACAATAACGGCAAAAAAAGCAGTTTATTTGAAAATCATGGTTGTTGTCCGGTTGTTCGGTGTTTGCGATCGTCCTGTGTGTGTGCGTGAGGAATTGAAGGTGTGGCGTGAGAGCGTGAGAACAGGGTCATTTGCGTGAGTCTCACTGAGTTAACGCTGGTGATTGCAGTCGGGGGTGTAGCTTCTGTTTATATGGTTTCGGCGGCAATTTAGTAATATTATTATGGGCCAGACACGCATCGCCCGAAGTATTCCAATGGTATTAGGAAAGTAACTGTATTCTAAATACCCTGTTTAAAAATAGTAACTGTAACGGAATACAGTTACTCATGAATAGTATTCTAAATACGTACCGCCGGTACATGTATTCCGTTACTCCCCAACACTGTGTATGTAACATTTTATTCATAAATCAGAAGTAAAGATTGAATTTAGATTTAAGAAATGTGTGATTATGTAATATTCACATCAAATATTAGTAGTTATGTTTTTTTTAATTTAGCTCCAAAAAAGTTGTCAACTTGCCTAAATCTTCTCTAATTTAAAGTGGCAAAGTACTGCTCAGATGCATATGTCGTAAATTATTGACAAATATAATATTTTATTGACCAACTAAAGGTCTAAAGTCACTGGTGCATTTTTTATTCATCAGTTCATTTTCCTTCGGCTTAGTTTCTGTTTCAGAAGTGGCCAAAGCGGAATGAACCACCAACTATTCCAGCATTTGTTTTACACAGTGGATGCCCATCCAGCCGCAACCTAACGGTATTTTACGATATTTTCTTGGCACACTTTAGGCTCATTTGTACCAATTGAGCATCATGTCAACGCCACAGCCTACCTGAGTATTGTTGCTGACCATGTCCATCCCTTAATGACCACAGTGTACCCATCCTCTGACGGCTACTTCCAGCAGGATAATGCGCCATGTCATAAAGCACGAATCATCTCAGACTGGTTTCTTGAACATGACAATGAGTTCACTGTACTCAAATGGCCTCCACGGTCACCAGGTCTCAATCCAATAGAGAACCTTTGGGATGTGGTGGAACGGGAGATTGGCATCATGGATGTGCAGCCGACAAATCTGCAGCAACTGCGTGATGCTATCATGTCAATATGGAGCAAAATCTCTGAGGAATATTTCCAGCACCTTGTTGAATCTACGCCACGAAGGATTAAAGCAGTTCTGAAGGCAAAAGAGGTCCAACCTGGTACTGGTAAGGTGTACCTAATAAAGTGGCCGGTGAGTGTAATTATTTTAATATCCTGTTATATGCATTAGATCTCTTTTTTAAACATGTTTCCTTAACTTCAGGCAAGATTCAATACAAACAACAGTTAAAAGTATATTTTGCATTTGAGTGTAAACCACATAGGTGAAAAAATGAGTACAACTACGTCAAATAAATCTCATTTCAGACACGTTATTTCAGGCACTATATTTCTAATTAGATTTGCATGTCTCTAATTGAAAGTGTACATTTACCCTGTTGAATATAGTTTTCTTATGAATAGTTGCTTTGTTTTGAAGTTGCCATTACGGTGATTAGTGTTGCTGTTGGTGATGCTAATTAATCTCTCCTCTTCTTGCTATTTTGCAGAAAACCGCCTTTTGTTAAACTGAATGTCATTTACTGTGGTTTGGATCATATCATGCAACAATAGAGTAATTTAGTGTAAAATAGGGTTGTTCAATTGTATAGAATATCACTAAAATAGGTTTACCCCTGGACGTAATTAGTTTCAGAGAACACTATACTTATTTTCCACCTATAGCATTGCTTATTGGGCCAAGTGAAAATAACCCAGCAATTTCAGAGAGATGATGGCAAGGAGGCTTTGCAAGAGACCTGTATTCTTAAAGGGGTAATTCACCCAAATATTCTCACTCACCCACATGTGGTTTCAAACCATTATGTGTTTCTTTTTTTGTTGTTGAACACTAAAGAAGATGTTTTAAAGAAAGCTGAACCTCTGTAACCTTTTACTCCCTGCTGAAAAATCCAGCTTAAACCAGCCTAAGCTGGTTGGCTGGTTTTAGCTGGTCGACCAGCCTGGTTTTAGAGGGGTTTTGGCCATTTCCAGGCTGGTTTCCAGCCATTTCCAGCCTGGTCTTAGCTGGTCAGGCTGAAAAATGACCAGCTCAAACCAGCTAAAACCAGCTTGACCAGCCTGGTTTAAGCTGGACATAGCTGGTTTTGGCTGGTCAAGCTGGTTTTAGCTGGTCAACTCCCAGCCTGACCAGCTAAGACCAGGCTGGAAATGGCTGGAAACCAGCCTGGAAATGGCCAAAACCCCTCTAAAACCAGACTGGTTGACTAGCTAAAACCAGCCAACCAGCTTAGGCTGGTTTAAGCTGGATTTTTCAGCAGGGCTTCCATAGTAGGAAAAACAAACACTATGGATGTCAATGGTTTCCAGGCTTCCGTAGTCTCCAAGGGTTGTAGAAATTAAAATTTTGGGTAAACTATTCCTTTAAAAGTGGTATATATGTAGACCAGGGGTGCTCAACCCTATTCCTGGCGATCGACCTTCCTGCAGTTTTCAGTTGCAGCCCTTATCAAACACACCTGCCTGTAATTATCAAGTGCTCCTCACGTTCTAAATAATTGGTTCAGGTGTGTTTGATCAGGGTTGGAGCTGAAATCAGCTGGAAGGTCGATCGCCAGGAACAGGGTTGAGCACCCCTGATGTAGACTCTGCTTGTTTATGTGGTTTACAAGGACTTCATTGTATAATGACATGGGTATGACCTAGATCAGGGGTGCTCAACCCTAATCCTGGAGATCGACCTTCCTGCAGTTTTCAGTTGCAGCCCATATCAAACACACCTGCCTGTAATTATCAAGTGCTTCTCATGTTCTAATTAATTGGTTCAGGTGTGTTTGATCAGGGTAGGAGCTTGAACTCAGCAGGAAGGTCGATCTCCAGGAGCAGGGTTGAGCACCCCTGACCTAGATGTTACTATGTTAAGGTGGTTTACAAAGGCATACCTTGTAAAACGTTTTGACATTCAAATTTAGCAATGTTTCCTGTGAGGATTGGGTTTAGATGATGCCAACCATAGATGACTTCTAGAGGTCTCCGTAATCCTGGACCTGGCCGTTTCCTGAGCAGATGCTGTGGCGGTCATGGAGGAGTGGAGAGCATGAGACTGATTCCTGAAAGACCCCAGTGACAGACAAGTCTCCGCATTGATCCCGTGGGTCAGCCTGAACACCCGCCGGTGACCTACTCACACCTGCAGCTTCTCCACGATGGACGTCCAGCGCTCTGCTGCCTCCAGTGCCTAGACTGCAGCTCTGCACAAGACGTTAGGCCAGAGGAGAAATGGCCATGCCCAACTGAGCCTGGTTTCTCTTGAGGTTTTTTCTTTCACTTTCGTCAATTGGTGAAGTTTTGTTCCTCGTCACTGTCGCCACTGGCTTGCTTGGTTTGGGACTTGTGGAGCTGCGCATCGATGGATTTGCTCTTCAGTGTTTGGACTTTCAGCAGTGAAAATTAAACCACACTGAACTGAACTAAACTGAACTTCAACTCTGAAAACTGTACTGACACAGTTTCAGTTTACTAGAACTCTCATGTTAAGCTGCTTTGACACAATCTACATTGTAAAAGCTCTAGAGCAGGGCTATTCAATTGGCGGCCCGCGGGCAAAACCCGGTCCCCGAAGCAATTTGTTCTGGCCCTCCAAATAGTGTGATCAAGACATCAAGAATAAATTTAGTTCAGTCAAAAAACGGCCGCTATAGTTATGAAGTGACGTGCGTCTGTTCAATACAGCATGAGCTGCGCAGAGCGTGAGTCACCTGACAGTGGCGAGAGCAGCCGAATACATTTGAATATGTTTGTAGAAATGGTTGTTTGTACAATGCACTGATATCTTTATTAGGGATGCAACGATTAACCGATTTCACTATTAACTGCGCTTTAATTCGTCTCGGTTAATTAATCGTAAAGGCTTCTTTAAGCCGCATTTCTGCATTTCTGTTCTGCCGCACGAAATGAAACTGCTGAACGAAGTTACGCCAAGTTGCCAACTGTGCGCTAGTTTAAAGTTCCGAGCTTGTCCACTGAAGCTAATACGCACGCACACTGTAATAACTATAGCCGCGGGCCGTTCCCATATCACGTCTTTCCCACGCGCAAGTTTGTTATGTCGTAAGAATATATGCCAATATGCGGGCGCAAGCGGAGCAACGCGCTCGCGGCAGTCAGGGCGCACGCAGTAGAATACATCTCATGCTGTAGCGGTGAGAGTTGTGCTTAGCTTTCAGTGCAATGTAAACAAAAGACATGTTAGACGAACTATTATTAAAATGATTATGTATGTATGAACGCAGATGATAACAACAGTTAATCTAAATATTGGCGCCGACCTTCATAACAATTATTATGATATTATTTTCTCCTGTTCCTCTCTTTAAACACACACATAATTAAATTGTGTATTCGTAACTATTACTAATGAAAATGCTTTTTAAAGGTTTTTTAATATTAGTTAGGGATGAGTAGATCTAAATCTAGCTAATATAAAGCTTAAATTTACATTAGACGTGATAACTGTGAAACACTGATTATTCTTCACACTATATAATCGTACAACCAAAATCTATAATTGTTGCATCCGTAATTATGCAGTTCAAAACAGAACATATGAACGTATCTGAATGTAGAAGAAGCCTACTTCAGCAATACACTGATTTTGTTGTGCTGTGAAATACAACATTTGAACTTATTGTACAATGCAGTGATATTATATAGTTTCAAAATACAATATATTAACATTTTAATGTAGACAAATACAACGTGGGTGTCTAAAGGAGCAAAAATACATCATTGGCTCTTAAATGCAGTTGTGTCATCACTTATATTGCAAGTCATATCTCTCCGGCCCTTCGTTTGGGATGCTTTTCATGAACTGGCCCCCGTGACAAACTAATTGAATAGCTTTGCCCTAGAGAAATAAAGATCAATTGAATTGAACTGAATTTTGAGAAAGGAGTAGGATAAGCTAAATATTAAGCAGTACATAATACATTACAATTAGGAAAAGTCCTCATAAACCACCTATTCAAGTATTTTGCTAAACATTCTGTGCCTTTTGCCTCTAAAATGATCACTACACAACGTAAGGTATCTTAATACTCCTTAAAGCAGGCATTGCTTACAAAGAAAATAACTTGTCTGTTGTGTCATTTAATCAGCATAGAAAGAATACAAACACTACATTATAGCGGGTCAACTGAACTTGTTCATCTTGAAAAGCAATATGTCTGAAGCCCATGATTGTGTCTCTTAAAACTAGCCCATGTCACATTAAGCGAAGCTGCGCGCTCTGCCTCCATTCTAACTTAATGTTGTTTCCCTTGCTTTTGTCATTTCCATGCTTCATTAGCATAATGTGGAAAGGATGTTTGATGACTCCCTAATGACAGGAAGATACCCTTATAGCGCAAATTTACATATTAACAAGCTTTTACCTATAATGGCAACTGGAATGGAAAAGCGCAGCGCTAACCGTACTTATGAAGTGGATATACCTTGATCTCTGCATCCTTCTAACGTATTAAAACCAGCCTGTGGATAGTTAATCAGCGCAGAGACTGAATATAAGGTGCTCTTTAAAAACTTTAGTGAGGGTTATAAAGTGATTGAACAAAATGGAATAATGATGCACGCTCTGGTAAATGGCTACTGAAAATCTAACCGTAGCCGAGGTCATAAAAACAACTGATAGAAAACCATGATGCAACAGAAAAAGTACTATAACCCCTTTAACTTCTAAACCTTGTAAACTTCAGTTCACTGCCTTACAGCAGTTCTGCTGGCTGTGTTGCTATTTTGTAGCTTTTAATATTCTAAGCATTGTTAGACATTGGATTTTTCTTTGCCATTTTATGGCATTCACCATCAACAATAGTGCATTGGATATGCTTCTTTGGGCTCTATTTTAATGATCTAGGCGCAAAGTCTAAAGTGCATGGCGCAAAAGCATTAAGGGCGTGTCTGAATCCACTTTTGCTATTTTAAGCACGGAAAAATACGCTTTGCACCTCGGCACATGGTCTAACAGGGTTGTGTTTATTCTCTTAATAAGTTCTGGGTGTGTTTTGAGCATAACCTGCATTAATCAAATCAGAGTCTCATCTCACATTCCCTTTAAGAGTCAGTTGCGTCGCATCATGTCACATTTGCTATTCACATGGCGGACTTTGTAAGTGGGAAAACTGAATGCTTCACTACCGAGAAAACAGTTAAACAGAGCATCTGCAGCGCGAGGATAAAGAACGAGCCTCCTCCATTCAGCCTCTTTACTTTCTCTTTACTTTACTTTTACTCTTTACTCCTTCACTTTGGTGGAGTAAGGAAACAGTGGATACTCACTCTATTGAAGACATCCATTAGCCGACATATTTAATTTTGTTTGTTAAGAGCAAAGATTTGTTTCAGAACTATTTCTAAATTCAGTTCTAATCTCCAGCAATTAAATAAATGAACAATAATAATGAAGTGTGGTCAAAAAACTGAGTTAAATCCAAACACACGTCCTGTTCTTATTCTTCCTGTGTGTATTAAGCGTTTGAACCTGCATAGGCGCATAACTAACGCGCTCTGCGCTGGACTTTACACCAGCTTTTACTTGGTCAATGGTGTGGTCTATTTCAGTTCCTCAAAATAGCAACCCTGGATTATTTGTTAACCCTAGGTATGATATGAGCAATGTGAAATGTGATTACAGGAATCTGTTTATACAGGGTTACTGTACACCTTACTAGTACTGGGTTGGACCCTCTTTTGCCTTCAGAACTGCCTTAATTCTTCATGGCATAAATTCAACAAGGTATTGGAAATATTCCTCAGAGATTTTGCTCCATATTGACATGATAGCATCACGCAATTGCTGCAGATTTATCAGATGCACATCCATGATGTGAATTGCTCGTTCCACCACATCCCAAAGGTGCTTTTTTGGATTGAGCTGACTGTGGAGGCCATTTGAGTACAGTGAACTCATTGTCATGTTCAGGAAACCAGTCTGAGATGATTCACGCTTTATGACATGGTGTGTTATCCTGCTGGAAGTAGCCATCAGAAGAAGTGTACACTGTGGTCATAAAGGGATGGACATGGTCAGCAACAATACTCAGGTAGGCTGTGGCATCGACACGATGCTCAATTGGTACTAATGGACCGAAAGTGTGCCAAGAAAATATCCCCCACACCATTACACCACCACCACCTGCCTAACCGTTGATACAAGGCAGGATGGATCCATGCTTTCATGTTGTTGACGCCAAATTCTGACCCGACCATCCGAATGTGGCAGCAGAAATCGCGACTCATCTGAGCAGGCAACGTTTCTCCAATCTTCTATTGTCCAGTTTTGGTGAGCCTGTGTGAATTGTAGCCACAGTTTCCTGTTCTTAGCTGACAGGAGTGGCACCCGGTGTGGTCTTCTGCTGCTGTAGCCCATCCGCCTCAAGGTTGGACGTGTTGTGTGTTCAGAGATGCTCTTCTGCAGACCTCAGTTGTAACGAGTGCTTATTTAAATACTGTTGCCTTTCTATCAGCTGGAACCAGTCTGGCCATTCTCCTCTGGCATCAGCAAGGCATTTGGGCCCACAGAACTGCCGCTCACTGGATATTTCCTCTTTGTCGGACCATTCTCTGTAAACCCTAGAAATGGTTGTGCGTGAAAATCCCAGTAGATCAGCAGTTTCTGAAATACCCAGTTTGAACTGCAGCAGGTCGTCTTGACCATGTCTACATGCCTAAATGCATTAAGCTGCTGCCATGTGATTGGCTGATTAGAAATTTGCATTAACGAGCAGTTGGACAGGTGTACCTAATAAAGTGGCCGGTGCGTGTATATACCACTTATTCTGACAAATGAATTAGGCAAAGATGTGTGAACAAGTTTCCTATGTTAGGATAGTAACAAACCTGGAAACACTGAAAATCCTTGTTTCCTTTAGTGTTGTTCGAAACACGTCAAGCCACATTAGTGTTGACGGTTCTAATGGAAAGTGGCCATATGCATACTTGATCAATTCTGAATGAGTAATTAAATAACAAAACTCATTTTACATCTAGTGCTTTGAGTGTGATGGGTTACAATCAGTTGCTATAATGCACAACAAACTATAACAAATCAAATATAACATTTCAAATAAATAATAGTGAAACCAGAGCAAACCAAGCCATGTTAAATGACAGGGTTTCATGTGAAAATTAGTGTGCATTTGGCTGAGTAATTGTGCTTAGTATTTGTGCTCAAGTTGCTCACCCTTCCTATAAATTCAGGATTGCATCCATCTACCCCGTGGCTTACAGCTTGGGGCAAACAAAGAATAAGATATGACTTACTGTTTCTTGAATACACTGTAGGAAAAGGCAACAAGTTCTCTGTAAAAAAAATATATATAAATAAATAAAAATAAACAAACAGGCAGAAGAAAAGAAACGTCAATTGAAAGAGGCGAGATTTGGCAGCAGACCACAGCACAGAGAGGTTACTTGTGTTAACTGATCGCTCCGTGTAGGAAGATGAGAGCTCCAGCAAGCATAAGAGGATCACGGTCTGTGTCTGTGCACATAACCCTGGCCCTGCAGGGGGAGTGTGTAGCGTCTGTCATGCTACCTTCCACAGTTAAATAACACATGCAAAACTTTAGACTCTATAAACCGTCTTTACTTTCCATTAAAAAAGACTTAAATGGGTGTTTTCTTTGATATAATAAATTTTTGGGGCATTGTGCCACAGAGAGTTTATGTCTGACCTGCATGGCTAACCGTAAAGCCTCTAGTGCTCCTCTCAATTAAATATTGAACACTGTAAATATTTAACGTATAATTTCACATACAACTGATTTTGTCAGCGAACTGGAAAAGCTCTGGCATCATTTATAATCTGGTTGCGCTTCTACGTAAATTCATTCTTGCTTCCTTTATGCACTGAATGATGATATGCTATGAGTATGTTTAAATTATGAACCATAAAATAGTTTACATGAACCTGTCTGAAGGTGTTACCCGGTGCTACTTCAGCCAAAGAATTGGTTTTACCTTTCAGGTAATGATATCATGCATTTGTAGTAGTTACACAACATTTAGGCCATGTCCACACATACACAGGTATTTTTATAAACAGAGTTTTCCTTTCCTTTGGTGGAAAGAGTACTGAAAAATCATACTCAAGTAAAAGTACCATTACTTGCCTAAAAATGTAGTGCAAGTAGAGTAAAAGTCTCTGTTGTGAATATTACTCAAAGTATGAGTAAACAGTAGCCCTTTCAAAAGTACTCAAGACTAGTGAGTATTCCACTGTAAAAAGCTGATGTGTTTACATGTAATTTGTGCATGTGTGTGTTAGGGTTGGGCCGATAGACGATGCCATCGTCCATCTCCGATGGCCGATAGACATCACGATGCTGAGCCGGCTTCGCGATCCATCGCCCCGCCCCCGTCGCAAACCCGCTCAAGAAAAATACCTACTTTTAAAATGGCACTTTAGAACGAAAATGACCCACGTCCACACTGGCGTTTCATCTAGCATTTCTGAACAGCCCTCCATCCACTGAAAACGCACATCACGTGACCACACCCACACACACAGCCACAGACACACACATGTCATGCGCTCGTCTGAGCTCCAGAGAACAGTGTACGTCGGACAGTTTATCAAGGATGATAGTGGATCGCGTCTCACTATAGTTGTTAAACGTGATTTTTAATTAATCTTGTCTCTATCCAGGGCTTAATTTGTGGCGGAACATGGCAGATCCGAATCCGGCACCTCATTTTACCAATCTCCCTCCTCAAACGCCCTCCTCCCCTGTCCAGTGTTCATTTTCACTTTGTTCCGCGACTCCCCAACCCTCTTCACTTTCGTCCGTGACACCTCAGCATCGCTCACTTTTGTCCGCGAGCAACCCCCGCGCCGCTCACTTTCGTCCGCGACACCCCTCCGCCATCCACCGCACCGAACAAATGACTGACACAGATCACTCTGCCTACTCATGCCAGAGTCCCGCGGAAAAAGTGATTAACAGGTCGTCATTCGTGTGTAATTTATATTTAACGGGCAAGCATATGGGAAACACTGTGGTTTTGTGTGGACATGGCCTTAGTCCTAGTCCTCCATGAATCCTGCTTCATATAGTAGCATGAAGGGTGTTTTACTGGAATGATGAGTGTTTTTATTAAGCGATGTTCTCTCCAGTGAATGGAGGCTGAGTGGGCAGAAGTTGTGCGATTTTGTCTGCAGTGGGAAGCGTGCAAATGACAATCAGAAAAAAAACATGCACAGTAGAGCTGAGCCTAGTGAGAACAGAACACTTTGAGCAGAGCGGAGGAAACTCTGTCACACTGCTCCACTCGTATGCTGTTCCAGACTGACTTTCATTCTGCGCATTACTTGCCGACTTCTTCGAAAATATTATCATTGTTTGCGAAGCAATATAAAAACTAACCGCACTCTAAAAATGAATCCAGGAGATCTATTACCACAACTAAAACACATGCACGTCAAAAATGTACCAATTTACTAAAGGTTCTGATAAGTTCTGTTGGTGAAGAGATGGCAAAATGAAAACTCTACCATCATTTAATCACCCTCTGTTTTTTTTTTCTGTAACTGTATGAGTTTCGGGCAGCACGGTGGCTCAGTGGTTAGCACTGTCACCTCACAGCATAAAGGTTGCTGGTTTGAGTTCAGGCTGGGCCAGTTGGCATTTCTCTGTGGATTTTGCAGTTTTTCCCCTTGTTGGCGTGGGTTTCCTCCAGGTGCTCCGGTTTCATCCACAGTCCAAAGATATGCAGTATGAGTGTGTGTGTGTGTGTGTGTGCGTGTTTTTGGGACATATCAGGACACAAATCTGTATGATGACATGGGTATGACACAGGTATTACAAAAAGCAGGTGAAATATGAGGACATTGGTGACGTCCTCACTTCTCAAAAAGCTTCTAAATCACACAGGATGAGTTTGTTCAGGGAGTAAAGCTGTACACTGTCTCCTGTGATGGTTGTGTTTAGGGGTAGGGTGGGGTGAGGGCAATATAATATACGGTTTGATCTGTATAAAATGAATGGAAGCCTATGTAATGCACCCACTTTTCACAAAAACAAACGTGTGTGTGTGTGTGTGTGTGTGTGTGTGTAAATGAGATTATGGATGTTTCCCAATTCTGAGTTGTGGCTGGAAGGGCATCTGCTGCACAAAACATTATTGGCGGTTACAATAAGGAATTATTCAGGTATTATTATTAAGGTTCATTCCGCTGTGGCGACCCCTGATAAATAAAGGGGCGAAGGAAAATGAATAAATAAATATATGATTTTACAAGATTTAAATCAGCCTTTAAACTCGTCAGGCACACTCCTGTTGGTGTCGTCAATCTGGCAACTGCATCACACCCTAATAGGAACCTCATTGCCATACAATGTACTAAAGTCCAATCCACTGAATTATACAAATAAGAAGTCAGTCAAAATATTAGGAAGTGTGTCTCAGTAAAGTATGTAGACGTCATTTACTTTGATAGTTTTTATTCTTTATATACAGGTGAAGTCAGAATTGTTAGCTCCCCTTTGAATTTGTTTTTTCTTTTTTTTAAATATTTCCCAAATGATGTTTAACAGAGCAAAGAAAAAAAAAATCACAGTATGTCTGATAATATTTTTTCTTCTGGAGAAAGTCTTATTTGTTTTATTTCGGCTAGAATAAAAGCAGTTTTTAATTTTTTAAAACCCATTTTAAGGTCAATATTATTAGCCCCTTTAAGCTATATATTTTTTTCAATAGTCTACAGAACAAACCATCATTATACAATAACTTGCCTAATTACCCTAACCTGCCTAGTTACCCTAATTAACCTAGTTAAGCCTTTAAATGTCACTTTAAGCTGTATAGAAGTGTCTTAAAAAATATCTAGTCAAATATTATTTACTGTCATCATGGCAAAGATAAAATAAATCAGTTATTAGAGATGAGTTATTAAAACTATTATGTTTAGAAATGTCTTGAAGGAATCTGCTCTCCGTTAAACAGAAATTGGGGAAAAAAATAAACAGAGGGGCGAATAATTCTGACTTCAACTGTATATATATTTTTAGTAAAATACTCTGGGGTTAAAGTTTATTGATTATATAGAACTAAATTCACATTTTAAATGTATCTGAGATGAACTTCTTGTGCCATCTTTAATCAATCATCTTGTCTCAGAGAGAAAGCCAACATCAAATTATTGCAGACTTGTTGCACAAACTTCTTACACTTCCCAACTCGATGTAATTATCAACTCTGTGGTTAACCGTAAAATTCCCCTCGCACCCTAATACAGATGAAGGTGTTAGACAGCAAGAGAGGTTGTTATTCAGCACAAATGTGCATCTGCATGGAGGAGATAGCAGACAGATTGACCAATCAATTTTGTAGAAGCGGTTAAACACACACAAACTCTCAACTTGGTCGATAGAAAGATTAGACCTCAGGGAAGGTCTGACTGCTGAATTAAATGCCTAAGTATCTACCACCACCTGAATGCTTAAAAAAATGTTCTCATGGAGAACTTTATGGGGAAATTTTTTTAATTCAGCTTTTTTTGTTTTTGTTTATAAAATTAGCCCCAGTCTTCCATTTTTTGTACACATTTGTCACCATGTTTGGGGATTTGTGAAGTAGGCCTACATGTTTCAGAAATCTTAAATAGCAATAAGCAGGGCTTGACATTAACTTTTCAAGAGTTCACACTTAGCTGATGATTGGTAATAAAGCGTGTTTGGCATGCTGTCCCGGGAGAGAGCCCTGAGCTCAGAATAACTTTGAGCCCGGGGCTCCCTCCCGTTTGAAGGGCAAGAGAAGAGTTTGAGCTCAGGTGGGTCTCAAGAACTCCCCTACTGTGAACTGCTGGGATATATCTGACTAAGAGTTGCCTTAGGATGCTATTTTGAAGTAGTCAATTTACTTATAGTGTATGTCTTTAGATGGTGGGAGGAAACCGGAGAACCTGGGGAAAACCTATGCAAAACACGGGGAGAACATGCAAAATCCGCCCAGAAACACCAACTGGCACGGAGAGGGCCGAACCAGCAGCGTTCTTGCTGTGAGGCAACAGTGCTACGCACTGGGCCACCGTGCCGCCCTATCAGAGAAAGGGAGGAGTAGGGGTGGAAGGGGAGATTCTTCAAGACGAAGATGACTGGAGTAGAAAGCTCTGGTAATGTATAGTGTGTCAGTATTCATGTGATTGGTACAAATATACGGAGTTAATGCGGTACCAGCTGTGTTCAATCATAAGCACGTGATCCTCTCGAAAGTAGTTTATAAATAAACCACACTTTTGATCACCAGCCACTGTGGTTAGTAGTTTTCCAACATTACTAGCCACTCGCTATTTTCACTAGCCACAATTTTGTTGTTGGGAAAATATATTTTATATGCATAAATCTGACTTTGACATGCTAAAATTACTTGATTTAGATTTTGTGGAATGTCCACATGCCGCCTCATTCATGTCACTTTTTGTGTATGTTGTGTATGAGCTTGCTCAGGGAGCATGAGCACATGGGTCATGGTTTCATAACGTTTCAGAGCTTAAAGGATTTACCAAATGTATCTCTAACCACACTAAAAATAAATAAATAATTATTTCTTAGCCACAAATTTTAAATAATGTGTCAAAACAAGCAAATATAGCTGTATAATATACATTTTATTTAACAAAACATTTCTTAAAAAAACAGTTAACACCAGTTAACTACAGATGAATGGGAAGTTAATATCCTATGTCCTGTTTAAATAATGGTTAAAGCGAAAGCAACTGGTGCTGCTTACAAAAAGACCAATCTGGAGCTCTTGAAAGCGGCAGGACTGTGGGTGCATGAACAACTTTTTGTTTAGTCTATTTGAAAGAGAACTGATCACACCAGTTGTGTTTCCAGGCACGGTTGTTTCAAGCAAGGAAACGGGAGCGCGCACGTGTTTTAAACAGTCGCGCGCATCACATCAGCTGTTGGCGCGAGTGATTATCCTCTCATTCGGTAATCAACCGGCTTTCTTTTGCCCGCACAAACACAATTATATTTGTCAGTCGTGCTGCTTCTCGATTCTAAGATCGCATTTGCACGAATAATGGGCCATGCTTATTGTCGAACCCTGCTTTTAAGAAAACTACAATTTAAAAATGATTTTCAACCAGCCAAAGTGGCTAATGGAGGTGGCTGTCTAACCCGCCACAGCTAAAATCTACCCGCATTTGGCGGGTGTTAATGTAAAGCCCTGGTAATATGTACAGAAACTACCTGTACACATTAGGGTTGGGCCATGTCGACCAATTTGACATCGTACGATGTCTAATGTAAAACATTATTGACAATGGCATCGTCGTCATCGGCGGCAGAGAATTAATTATTTATAAAGAATTCACTAATTCATAATGAATTAATTATTTGTAGCCTACTGTTTCAACTACCTGGCCCGCATGGTCTTTGTTTTACCCATAATCAAATCATAAATAAAATAAAAATAAGTTACACACAAATTATCACCTGTCAATCATTTTTTCCGCATGAATAGGCAGAGGGATCTGTGTCGTTATAATACGCTTATTTCACGCGACCACCATTTTAGAACACGAAAGCGAGGCTGCGGTGGGAAGAAAGCCGGAAGTATAGGATCAGCACTGTAAACATTGCAACAATATGCTGTGTGCTATAAACCTCCAGCTGTTGCTGTGACTTCAAAATGCAGAAATGGTGTAAACATCACTTTAATATCATTACGTTCAGTTTAATATAAACAATTAAAAGCATATTAGGCATCAAACAACATCACAATCTCTTCAAGAGTGATACGCTTAAGTGTCCTCCTAGACTTCAGTTCATGGCAGCAGGTAAACACCGTGGGGACGCTTCCCTGCTTCAGCCTATGTAACCCGGTGAGTGATAAAACACTGCAGTCCTCTGTAGCACATCTTCGTGTTGTCTTTAACAGTGTTGTCCCGGTACTGAAGTTTTAAAAACATCCATTTCCCGCTAACATTTACGCGCCGCTGAGCGCGCTCATAAACAGCTGATTTGCCGTAGTATTCACCAGTGCTCAACAGAATGACTGTGAAGGTCATCAGCTCGCTGCTCTTCACAGACTGAAATCACACATAGACGGACATTGGAGTGTTTTAAAGCCGTGAAGATCAGCGGATTCATCAGCGGATCGCTCGTCTGTGTTTGCACTCAGTAAACAGCGCCGGTGAGTTTGGTAAACTGATGACCTTCACAGCCAATCAGAGTGATTTCTGTTGAGCACGTGAACACAATGGCCAATCAGCGCTGTTTAAGAACTCCATGAACAGTGTCTTAAATGTTAACGAGGAATTGGCGTTTTTTTATATTTCATTACGGAAATTTTGTATCGTGACAAATCTAATATAGTGAAAGAATCAGTTCATTAACTTGAGTTTGATGAATGGCATCTAAAATGTGTGTTTGGGAAAGAAAACGTTAGCTAAGTAGTGCCATTTCCCTTAACTTAGCTGAAAATGAGGTCAAATATCCCTTTTTATTTTCACTATTCATTCAGAACGGACCTTCGGGTCGCTCGGAAGGCGGTGAAATCATAAATTTGTGTCACTTTCTCTTCGCTCATAAGATATACAGCCAGGTACACAACATTCCTGTGTGACTCAGTCTATACTTCCGGGTTTCTTCCCACCGCAGCCTCGATTTCGCTGTTAATAATGGCGGCCGCGTGAAATCAGTCTATACCATCGACAAACTTGGTTGATAAAAAAGGTGCACAACCAACAGCAACCAACCAACAGTGTCTGAGGTTTACACTAAAATTACTATGTACAAGTGTGAAAGCGAAAGATTGAAGCAGTGTACTGTTGCTGAGACACGTTACCTGATAGATTCAAAAGACAGCAGAGTCATTAGATAGAGATAAGATTAATTAAACATCACATTTAACAACTATAGTGAGACGCCATACAGCGGTACATCCTTGATAAACTGTCCGACGAGCACTGCTCTCTGGGGTTTTGTGCTCAAAGCACCCGCTGACTGCCTGGAGCTCAGACGAACGCATTACTGATGGCATTGTCCCAACTCTAGTACTCATGAACATTTTCTGAGCTTCAGATTGCAGTGATGTAGTGTCGAAATAGTGGGAATTATTTATTTTTTCGCCTTACAGCGTTCATCCTCAAAACATGAAAGGAACGTATTCACATGCACAAGCTTAACTTCACCAACACCGTATTTTATTAGCAGACAAAGGCGCCAAGTTTTAGAGTACTCCTGTGAGCTGCGTTTTTTCCAGCACAATCTTGCTCATCACTCCTCTAAGAGGCGTCAAAAGAACATCTTGGATTATTACTGTGTTAGAAGAGAGATCCTTTTTTAAATAATCCGGCTAATCTGTAAACACGCCGGAATCCTTTCGATTCATTTGCTCTAAGACAAGAAATCCCCCAAATCATCTTACTGCCAAACAGTGTCTTAAGCTAAACTAGGTCGTTTCCCTTAATTCATTCATTACGCAAACCTTTTCATTTATTTTCAACAACCTTAAGCCACAGTTCTAAAATAGGAACCGAAGAGAATGAGAAGCCGTTGTCGGAATTACCAGGAAGCATGGAAAGCGAATCAGGAAATATCCATTTACTGGGAAACATGTTCACGTCTGATGAATATTAATCGCAACGGCACAATCCATTCATAGAGAGGCGCACAAATTAAACACACTCATCATCTGCTGTTCTATCAAGACAGGCTCATTTTCTCTAGAAATATCAATGACGTTCTCTGTGACTTCCCTTGAGCTCAAGATAGTGGGAATTCATTAAAGTTATGCCTTGTTCGCCAAAAAATATAAAAGTTCCAGAAATTATCTTATCGAATTGAACCAGGTGCAGAAAAACTGAGTATTAAATACAAATTAAAGGCATGACCAAGGTTTAACACAAATGTCTTTTGTGTTCTCTATAAGCTGATTGCATATCTTTACAGATTTCTGTAATCTCTTCGAAGTTAAAGAGCCCCTATTTTGCATTAAAAAGGTCATATTTTGGTTTTGGGGGACACTTTCATTGTCTTATAATATGCATTTATTTTTACCTAATTATCCCAATGCCTCCCATATGATTTGTTCAGCAATTCATTTGTTCCCCCTCCTTAGCATGATGCTAATCTGTGCTGATTGGTCCGATGACCCAGTCTGTTGTGATTGGTCGACTGCGTTCAGCGTGAGGCAGAGAGAAACGCCCACCATGACTTATTAGCATTGTTGAAGTCGTCAGAGAGGATGGGTGAGCCCAGTGCAGGAGTGCTTTAAAGGGCACCTATGGTGAAAAATCTACTTTTCAAGCTGTTTGGACAGACATATGTGTAGGTATAGTGTATAGACCGTCATATTGGGGTGATATAAACACACCCAGTGCTTTTCTTTCAATTTAACAACATAAAAACGGTGGACCAATTGGAGCGGTTTTGAGACCGACCGCAACTTGATGTAGGAGTGCGGTCCCCCCACCCACCGAATTGATTGACAGCTGCGTATTAACATGTCTCCGTAGTAACGTGTACAATCATACCAACCACAGGAGGTGCGCAAACTAAGCAACCGTAAATAAAAGTCTGTTCAGTTCGCTAGGATCATCCATCATCATCAAATGTGATCAAGAGTGAGTTTTACAAGTTTAAAACGTTTTAAAACAGTGCATGTTTGTAATAAATGACAGCGATTTACTTCAGCTTTACTTCATCAACACAGCCGCGTGTCAAAACAATTATAAAAGACCCTTCAATCCCGGTTTGTGGACGTTAAATCAGGTTTTTTTATAGATTAACATAACAGATATCCATACAGCAGTGGAGATTAACCTGTATCCTGTCACATTTGCATGCAAAAACAGTGCAAAGCTAAACGCGCGCTGTGTGTGTGCGTGTCTGCGCTATGTGTGTGTGTGTGTATTTGTGTGTGTGCGTGAACTTTGTAACGACATTGTGTGTGACTCATCCTTGCAACTCCACAACATGCATCAAATACTTATTGGTAAGATTCTTACTGTAGTTTTTCTCACAAACGTTACGTGAGATCTTATTCCTTCTTGTTTGTTTGTTGTCTGACGCAGCCGAGGTAGCTGCTGACAGGCACGTGGAAACGGTGGGCGTGAAGGACTAGCGTTAAAGACGCAGTACACAAAAATCGCTAGCTCATGCTAAATGCTACAAAATCGAAACTTATGAAAGGTATAATAAAACATCTGATGGGTGTTTTGAGATATAACTTTACAGACACATTCTGGAGACACAAAAGACTTATATTAAATCTGGAAAAAGGGGTAACCTAGGTGCCCTTTAAAGCAATGCAGTTAAACACCAGCATATACTCTATTCTTAACCACGACACACATTCAGTATTACTCTACACAGTGGCAAAAGCTGAACTATTTGGAAACTTGACTGCCGCACGTGTGTAGGAACAGCTGACAGTGGCCAACGACAAACAGAAGTGGAACGCGAGCTCACAAACGCATTTAAATCCGTAAAAAGAAGTGGCACGCATCGGCATTTTCAACGTGGTTTTAGACGCGATATGAGAAGATAAAGAGTTAACCAGATACAGTACAAGTTGCGTGGAGCGGTTACAAGTAACAAAACACAAGTACATAAATAATTTGCAAGCTAGAGAAAACAAGGAGGCAACCAGGGGCGGACTGGGAAAGCAGTTTCAACCGGGCAAAAGTAACTGTCAGTCAGGCCACATCTGATGCGATCTAGAAAGTGAAGAGCAGGGAGGGGGCACGGAGATGCGCGGCAGGCCAGAGTCCCGGTGGCAGGCCACATCCGATGCGATATAGAAAGTGAAGAGTGAGGGGGGGGGAGATGCGCAGCAGGCCAGAGTCCCGGTGGCAGGCCACGTCCGATGCAATATAGAAGGTGAAGAGGGGCGGGGGGTTATGAGATGCACGGCAGGCCAGTGGCCCGGTGGCAGACCACATCCGATGCGATATAGAAAGTGAAGGGGGGGGAGGCAACCAGTAGGCCTGTAGGCATCCAGGGGCCGACTGGGAAAGCAGTTTCAACCGGGCAAAAGTAACTGTCAGTCAGGCCACATCTGATGCGATCTAAAAAGTGAAGAGCAGGGAGGGGGCACGGAGATGCGCGGCAGGCCAGAATCACATTGCCCGGCCAGTCCGCCCCTGGAGGCAACCTAAACTGTGTACTAGTGATGTGCGATACCACTGGTTTCCTATCTGATCCGATACCAAGTAAAATGAAGGCAAGTATCGGCGATGCCGATCCGATATCGATACTTTGCCCAAAAAATACTGTTTAGGAAATGAAAGTAACAAGTAGTGTACTTAAAAGTGTCACTTCATACTGAATATGAGACATATTACGGGTTATATTATATTAGACATATTAGAGACGGGTTATTCTTGATTATTGATGAAAAATTATCATACAAAAAGAGAGCCAACTTGCTTATTTATTGACAGCATCTGAGCATGTATATCTTAAAACGGCTGCCTGAACATCTTAACAATAAACATTCACACCTTTTAGTTTAGTGACGTGTTAATCCGGTCCCCTTTTTCCATTGTTTTTTTTTTCAAATATATTTTTATTGAACATTTTTAGTGCAAAAACATGTAAGAAACTTACATTGAGTAAAAAGATTTGAATTTGAATGTAATTTGAATCGTTAAAAAAAAAAAATAATAATAATAATAATAGTAAATAAAATTAAATTGTAATTAAATAAACAACAAATAAATAATAATAATAATAATACTAAAAATAAAAATAATAATTACATAAAATACAAAATTATATATATGTTTAGTGCGGTGCAATTTTTTTTACATTACTTGAGCATTCATAACTTTTTTTTTATTTTGAGCATAAACTCTAGATGTTAATAAAGCCCAGAGTGTCTTCTTTTCAAAGATACATAAACTGTGAATGTAGACCACATTATTCAGCAACTGTTACTGTTTTAGTTTGGGATAGTTGTTTTTCAGAAAGTGCCTCTGACGGTGAGGGAAAGGAGGACACCGATATAGTCTCAGCAAACTTTTTACAGAAATCTCATTTTGCATGCTATCTTCATCAAATTTGAAATATAAACTCATGAGACACTTGGCTTTCAAGTCATATTTTTTCTAGGACATTACATTAATGTTTCCCTGTGTTTGTATATGGAAAAAGAAATATTGAACACAATACAATTTTTTTTTCTCATAACTTCATAATGTATAACTTTTTATATTTTTTAACATGTAACTTCCCCTTTTACCACAGTAAAGCTCAAAGTGGCTTCTTTCCAATGATACCCAGTTTGTGTTTGTAGCTTACTGGAGTCAGGAACTGTTACTGTTTAAAATTAGGTAGGTGTAAATCCCCAAAATTGAGTGAAGGCTAACAGGACGCCCGCGTCGGGGTTGAAGTTAAATACGTCCTGGTCATTAATGCACAGTAAAGTGATGACATCAAAATATAACTATTCATAATTCTGAAGTTGAATTATTATTTTGAGACACATGCTTGTCATTTGTCATTGACAACATTATTAAACATTATTTCTACTGGTAAAATCAGACATTTGTCATTATCAGATTCTATCTTGCATTTTATTCAACATTATATGGGCTACAGTAGTTATACTGACACTGGTAAACATTTATTCTCATGCACAACACTTTAGGTTCGCTTTGACAGAAAAACATTAAGCGCTTGTCCTAATCATTACTCTAAAATGCGATATAATTGTTTAAATGATGTGCACGCTTTCGGTTTTATTTTCATTGCTAAGTGCAGTTCATACTTTCCGCGCAGCTCCCAAACAATCACTCTGTGCCACAAACTGAATGTTATTTGCAACTTTATTACCTGTTATCCACAGCCTATTCTGTTCACTAAAGTAGACTTCCTTTACAGGCGCGCGCCCGCCCTCTCTGTGGGAACAGCTCACAGTCGTCAAGTGTGATTTCGCGGCCGCGAATACATCATTACATGAAGACAGAAATGACATTTTTGGGCGATTTATGCCTTATTAATACAGTATGTGACTCTTTCAACACCATTTAGAGGTGTCCATGTTGCAACGAGCAACGTATGTAAAACAGTGCGAAGACTTGTGCGACAGTCTTTGCTTCTCTCCAGAACTTGAAAATATGATTGGCAGAATCGTAGAAATGCTGGATTAAGATCGTCTAGGGCAGGGGTGCTCAACCCTATTCCTGGCGATCGACCGTCCTGCAGTTTTCAGTTGCAACCCTTATCAAACACACCTGCCTGTAATTATCAAGTGCTCCCCACGTTCTAAATAATTGGTTCAGGTGTGTTTGATCAGGGTTGGAGCTGAAATCAGCTGGAAGGTCGATCGCCAGGAACAGGGTTGAGCACCCCTGGTCTAGGGGGTCGAATTGAGATCACGATCTTTTTTCGATTAATCGTGCAGCTCTACTGTATATATACACACACACACACACACACACACACACACACACACACACACACACACACACACACACACAGTTGAAGTCAGAATTATTCGCCCCCTTTGAATTGTTTTTTCTTTTTTAAATATTTCCCAAATGATGTTTAACAGAGCAAGGAAATTTTCACAGTATGTCAGATAATATTTTTTTTTTCTGATGAAAGTCTTATTTGTTTTATTTCGGGTAGAATAAAAGCAGTTTAAAATTTTTTAAACACCATTTTAAGGTCAAAATTATTAGCCCCTTTAAGCTATATATTTTTTCAATAGTCTACAGAACAAACCATCATTATACAATAACTTGCCTAATTCCCCTAACCTGCCTAGTTAACCTAATTAACCTAGTTAAGCCTTTAAATGTCACTTTAAGCTGTATAGAAGTGTCTTGAAGAATATCTAGTCAAATATTATTTATTGTCATCATGACAAAGATAAAAGAAAAAAAGAAAGTTCAGTGTTTAGTTGCCATTTTATACAGTTTTTATGTATAAATATACATGTATATGTAAATATACATTAGCAGAAGCATTTAAAGTAGATGCATTTTGAGTTTTTTAATTAATAATTTGGCTGAATTCTGTATTAATAGCTTCACAGAGATATCTTGAACTCTTTATTCAGCTTGTGACCGCTGAGTTCAGTAAGCCTATAAAAAAGCAGAACCGTATACAGTTTGATTTGGCCGATGTGTGTGTTATACGGATATGGAGGTGTCATTTTATGTGTGAATGTATCTGCCCAGACGCTTCAGTATACAGCAGTTCTCCTCGCTATTGCTGAACTGCAATCTGCTCAACATTTGAAATTTGTGTGCATAACAGTTATTTCATATTTTTGCTTAGAATCATAGACTTTAAGCTCTTTTACTGATAATGTAGCTGTGATTTTATGGCAAGATTGTCATGCTAAACTTATTGTGCACTCACTGCAAGGCTGTCATGTTTTGGCAGCTTGTCCTTGTTATAAATAAATGCTAAAATTGTGAAAGCATTTGGCGTCCATCTGGGGGAAATTTAAATGCGGCGCACCAGGGTTTGTCGCTCCCTTAGAGATGAGTTAAAAAAAACTTACAAGATTTTTTTTTTGTACAAAGATGGAGCCTAATGAACATGTGAAACAGATGTATTATAAACGTCTCAAATCGGTATTCTAATCAGATGGCACGTCTTGACAGCCTGTTTTTTTTGTCAGTACATTTTTGAGTGCATGTTAGATCTACATTTTTACACTTTTCTGGGAAAATGGTGTATTGCTTGATTGATCTCAATACCACCATGTTGGGATTTTTGTGTGGTTCTTAATAAATAAAATGTGTTGGTGTACTAGATGGCTGCTTGCTGGGTCAAGACTGAGTATACAGTGGGGGAAATAAGTATTCAAGAGATCATTTTTTGCAGAAAACATATTTCTAAAGGTGCTGCTGACTTAAAATTTTCACAGGATGTTGGAAAAAACCAAATCAATCCATATATGCAAAGAAAACAGATATAATTAGTTTAGAAATTAGGTTATCTGTAACCAAATGAAATGACGCAAGGAAAAAGTATTGAACACACACACACAAAAAAGAAGGTGTAGTTGGGCAGTGAAAGCCCAGACAGCAGCTGAAATCTCTCAGTAGTTCTTCAGCAACCCTCTGCCCTTCCTCAGTGTAAATGAACATCAGTTGCTTCAGTCCAACATCTACATTAGCAGGAGGATGAAGATGAAACCAGGGTGGACATTTCAGCAAGACAATGATCCAAAACACAGCCATGGAGACCCTCAAATGCTTTCAGAGAAAGAAAATCAAGCTGTAGAATGGCCCAGCCGGTCGCCTGACTCCAATCTAATAGAAAACACAACTTAAAGATAATTTTTGTCTTTTGTTTTATTTTTGTGTTTGTATTGTTTGGGTTTTTACCAAAATCTGGTTCAATTCTATGTCAGCACAGGCCTGTAGCCAGTCTGGTGAAAGGGGCGGTTCTTTTTTCTTAAAATATAGACCTTTTGCAGATATTTGCCTCAGTTTCTATTTAATCATGAGGGTTAAATACTTTTTAAGCACTATTTTTTGCTAGTTTAGCTTGTCAGCTTGTCATCAACCACATTTTTTTGATGTACCAAAAACATTTCCTAAAGATTTAGACGAAAAAATTCTTATTTTTTAAATACAAATGTATTACAGCATATATATCATTAGAAAAAAAAAAGAATGATGTAGTGACGAGTGTTTCCCAAAACCTGTAGTTTCTCTGTTGCAGATCCATCGTTTGAACCACGTTAGTTATAACGTAAAACGCCCATAATGATGCTCTAAACAGGGTGGAGTAACTTCTTTAGAGAACAAACCCATCATTTCTTTGTGAAAATTATATTGTTTTACACGCACACGCATTTAAAAAAAATACAATATTAGTTTTGGTCAAAACATGCACTCGTTTTCCATATTAATTGAAATATATGTAAATGGCACATATAGAGCCTGTGTTTGCTTTACTAATATTATTAAGAATATTCCACATTATTCTAAAATATACGTATTCTAATATCATATATAAATCATATAAATAATGAGGCAATTTGTTAAGAAATTAAATTGTATTTTTATTATTTATTAGGAAATGAAAAAAATTATACTTTAATGATAATATTAATAATATTAATTATAATAATGATGATGACTATTATTATTATTAAGTAGGATATTATATATATATATATATATTTTTTTTTTGCAAAAATCTACTTTTTCAAGTTGACACATGCAAACCACTGCAGAAATCTTCTAAGCAACAGGCCCATGTCATATACAGTACAGATACTTAATAAATAACCTACTATAAATTAAAAGCATTAACATATGCTGTGTTTTTTGTTTTCACAAGCTTTGGAGACGTAACAAAAATTCCACTTTTAAATAATAGGCCACCTACAGCTTTCGTCATGAGCTACGGCTGTGTTCAAAATGACATCAATGTTTTCAAAGTGCACTGCGAAGGCAGCACAATTGTAAACATGAAGATCGCTAAAACTGAACTGTAAAAATACTTTGAAAGCAAAATTACACCTAAGAGAGATGACTTTAATGCTTTATTTAAAATAAAAATCATTCCAAGTTTAAATGTTAGAATGTTCTAAACGAATAGGGCATAGGGGGGATGACTGGAAATAGAACACGGCCAGGAACTATGTTTCTAACTACAGCTCTAGAGGTGCAGTTGCAAGCATACAAGTTTGTGACGCAGTTTGCGAATGTTCGTTGGAACGATGGATTTGGGAAATGGCAAATCAATTAACTTTGTTTGTAACGACACAACTTGCGACCTTAGTTGGCTAACGATGGTTTTCGGAAACGCAACCCTGGCCAGCACATTCAACTTTCCTCAGTCACGTTGAAGCAACACCCAAAAGAGGATTCTGCTTGGTCTTAAAGCCTTCTTCGATGGTTATTTTCACAATATATTATGGCATAGCTTTCCCAGAGATGGGTTGCGGCTGGAAGGGCATCCGCTGCGTAAAACATGCGGTGGATAAGTTGGTGGTTCATTCCACTGCGGCGACCCCAGATTAATAAAAGCCGACAAAAAAATTAAATGAAAAGAAATTATGGCATAGCAGTTAAAATAGGATAAATGAGGTCATGTATGGGACAAATTCTGAACCTTTGTCAGTAAGGGGTGGGTCTTTCGAACCATCCGAACCCCCCCTGGCTAAGGGCCTGCAACAGCTCCTTTTTAAATATCACTCCCAGGAAAAAAAACAGCATGTTCAATACGTATTTCCCCCACTGTAGTTGCATCTTATCTGCATGCATTTTTTATACAGAAGTCACACAGGCAAATATATCCTGGAGTTCACAACATTACAGCAAAGTGATAATGAAACCCCATCTTTCATGGGTCACCACTACGTGTGGGCAGAAGCCGTGACATTTGTCTAGTATAGATTATGAAAGACTGACTGCCACATACATAAAGGCGTCATTTGCATGTCTTGTTGAAACAGAATAGATGATCATCAATGTCAAAACATTGAGTTTATTCTAGTAGAAATTGTATAAACCTTTTTTTTTCTCTCCTCATGATGATGCAATTTTTCTCTATAGTGCTAAGACTAGCCCCAGCTCAAGAAATCAATTTTCGAGTACATCCTTCTGGAAGAAATGTTGCAGAGAATAGGTTATGCTGATCTAAAATAATATTGTAGATGTCAGTGTGTGGTTTCGGGGGCAATTTTAATTAGCTCTAGCATCCTGAAACGCTTGGAAGTCCTGGCAGAGGAAGTATTGATCTTTGTCTTTGCAACCCATGGCAAGTGTGATGCATGAAGGCGTATGAAGTTTTAAATATACTAAACTTCTTTGGTTTTCTCCTGTACGTGGCACTTTAGTAAAACTCAAGCGGCAACCTCCCGCTCTCCCTCGGGAAGCCAATACGGAAGTAACTGAAACTGCAATTCATCGAAATTCCGCTAGTCCTGGCTTCATAATATAGAGCAAATTTCTATTGAGCCCACTGTTAGAATGGCCAACTTTACAGCAGAAAAAAAGATGTTTACAGCCTGGTACAAAGAACGATTTTGGTTCATATAGTTAATATTACCCTTCGTGACAACTGTGAGGGGGGTGAATTTTTTTTATAACTCATCCGTTTCCTTTATATTAGGTTATATTAAGTTTGCATAATTAAGGGCGTGGCCACTTGAGTGACAGCTAGGTCTCGCTGGTCGCCGTCACTTCACCTCAGCTGATTAGCCGCTGATCTCGGCATATTCATCGTATTTTTGTGTTGTTTTCTGTGGCTTTACACAGTCAGTTGCCTTTTGGAATTATTTCCTACAATTATCAGATGATATAGCATGCTGTGTGCGCTTAATTGTGCTCACAAGCCATTCACGTGGCCTCCATTTTCCAGGTGAGTGAAATATATAATTATATACCATCGCTATGAATGTATTTGTTTTATTTAAGATCATTTATCATTTATAATGTTCTTTAGAGCTGTAAAGCACTCCAGAATCTGACAGATTATTAGCTGTAAGCTCTAGAACAGTCATCCCTGCTGAAAAATCCAGCTTAAACCAGCCTAAGCTGGTTGGCTGGTTTTAGCTGGTCGACCAGCCTGGTTTTAGAGGGGTTTTGGCCATTTCCAGGCTGGTTTCCAGCCATTTCCAGCCTGGTCTTAGCTGGTCAGGCTGGAAAATGACCAGCTCAAACCAGCTAAAACCAGCTTGACCAGCCTGGTTTAAGCTGGACATAGCTGGTTTTGGCTGGTCAAGCTGGTTTTAGCTGGTCAACTCCCAGCCTGACCAGCTAAGACCAGGCTGGAAATGGCTGGAAACCAGCCTGGAAATGGCCAAAACCCCTCTAAAACCAGGCTGGTCGACCAGCTAAAACCAGCCAACCAGCTTAGGCTGGTTTAAGCTGGATTTTTCAGCAGGGATCTGAAGCGTTGTCATACAGTGTTCTGCCTGGACTTCATAATTAGCCTTGCATTTACAAACACAGACTATATCTGAAGTTTTTGGAAGTAATTCGCACTTTCCTCCTGTTGAAAAACGTCATAAGCGCAATGTTTATAGTGGCCAATGTGTAATGCATTGAGCCACTAAGCATTGCGCTTATGACGTTGCTTATGAAACAGTGTTTTTAAAAGTCTAAACCCTTTATTGATAAAGTGTACAACCAAGCACATGTGGTCAGAACACAAACGAGTCGCAGGTGATGAAGTATTAAGCATTTCTCCCTTAGGAAAGCCCGTCTAAGCAGGGCGTCTGTAGATCCGCTCACGCTCCGCCTCTTTGCCCTTGTATGGTATGCCCGGGGTTGGTTCGATGACGCGCGAACAAAATGGCGACGGTCGGCCACGCCTTCTAGTAGCTTCTTTTGGGTTCTTCATAAACCTATGGGTGACGTCACGGATACTACGTCCATATCTTTTACAGTCTATGGTAAAACTGTATTTAAGACTTCGGGATAGTAAACATGCTCTGAATGATGACAGTTTGGGAGGGATAAGACAGACAGCTTTTGCTCAAATTGACAGAACATGCATGTAATGATTTTTCCTGGCTACCTGACCATCGGGAAGGAGGAGGCGGAGAACCGACAAACTTTTAAATAATATTTAATGATAAAAATAAAACAAACAGATGGCAGCTACTGCCGTCAAACTGAAAGTAACAGTAAAAACGTTCGGGCCCAGTCCTCTCTCGTCCTCCTCTGCAATTGTTCCTCCTCTTATAGTAGTCCAGAGCTCCTTTCGTGAGTTTCGTTCCCACTGCTCTCGGCCCCGCCCCCCCGCCACATACTCTCCCGTCACACGCACCCCATGGCTATGCATACTCGGAGGCTCGGTTGTCCAGACATGCTGCCACTCGGTCCTCTACCAGCTGTGAGATCTGACGACGTGTTGGGAGCCCTGTGGAGGAATCGATTCACCCGTCCGACTTCTGGTGTTCATCGGTGGTTCTCCTGGCTGGCGGCATTCCTGGTCTCCTGCTCCACTCCCACTTCGGTGGACAGAAGCAGGCGTCATGGCAGATCGTGGCAACCCCCCTGGTCTCTTTGGGATGGCTTCCTTCAGCACTTACCCTTCTTGGTGGTGAGCCCTGCATCCCCTGCTCCTTCCCTCGCTGGGAGCTGGCAGCAGGCAGATCCTTTCCTCGCCATCCTCGGGCCACCCCAGAACTCTGGCCAGACGAACGGGATAGTGTAATTAGTTCACCTTTCGAGTCTTCTGGTTTTCGAGTCGTTCGTTCATCACGTAACAGCTAGTACAGAGATGACTCAAACCCGAGGACTCGAGAAATGAACGGATCAAATCTTTTTCCGGCTCTAAATGCATATGATCGGCTTCTGTCTTTCACATGATGAACGAACGACTCAAACCCGAGGACTCGAGAGATGAACGGATCAAATCTTATTCCGGCTTTGACTGCATGTGATCGGCTTCTGTCTTTCACATGATGAACGAGCAACTCAAACCCGAGGACTGGAGAGATGAACGGATCAAATCTTATTCTGGCTTTGACTGCATGTGATCGGCTTCTGTCTTTCACATGATAAACGAGCAACTCAAACCCGAGGACTGGAGAGATGAACGGATCAAATCTTATTCCGGCTTTGACTGCATGTGATCGGCTTCTGTCTTTCACATGATGAACGAGCAACTCAAACCCGAGGACTGGAGAGATGAACAGATCAAATCTTATTCCGGCTTTGACTGCATATGATTCTTCTGTCTTTCACGTGATAAACAAATGACTAGCCTGATAGAAGACTCGAAAGAGGAACTAATCTTCTACTCCACCTGCTCAAATGTGCGCATGCGCAAATGAACGAATCACTCCCATCGTTCTAGAATCATACTAAAGATTCATTCAAAATGAACAAATCATTCAAGAACGACCCATCACTACTAGCAATGATATCTGATTGGACTAGCAATGATTGTTGATGTGATGCCAGCCGCAATCAATCATATCTTGTGCTCCGATGGAAATTAGTTTATAAAACTTTGTTTATATGTAACATAGACAAAATAGCATTGTCCTTAGACACTGGTGACCTAAATCTAACCTAATATTAACATCTTAAGCCGCAGTCACACTAGAGTTTGAGCTTGTGAAATACTGTCGTACGGCGCTGCGAAAAGGGGCGGGATTAAACAAGATGATTAGACATAAAAAAGCGAGAGATTGCTCCATGTTTTAAATTTCTGTTCAGAGAGGTCATGTTTTGATCCTGCATTGGTCTCACGCAGTCAAGTGATGCAATTTCGCAGGTCAGAGTACACCAAGCTTGAACTTTGCACCGCAGCGAAATGCGAAACTTGACGCATGACCCTGCGTTTCCGGTCTGACGCATACGCGTGCGTATGAATGGAAGTCTATGGGGAGTTAAGTCCAGTGTGACCGCGGCTTTATGATGTTGTGTGTCTGCTGGGAAATGTTATATAGAATGTCTTAGAAACAATGCCAAGAATCCCAGTCAACTCTCATAATGGGAATTTTAGATTAGGGGCAAATGTGAAATTGTCCTCACCAAAGCTAACAACTCACAAATGACTAGTTTACCCAAGCGTCCCATGAATATAAAGATATAGTGTAACAGCATTGCCTCACGGGAACTATAGTGGTGACCTATTCTATTACTAAAGACAAGAAATGAAGCACCCAGGTCCTAGGAAGTTAAAACTAGTGCAAAAAAGTAGGTCAAGAATTTCAAAAAGTGGAGATTACCTCTTCCGTGCCTCTTCCCCATTAATCAACACTTCGCTTTTGAGTCCCACCAGAGACAACAACGTATAAGGACGTTACCTAGAAATTATTTCATTAATCAAATGATGCATGAAAAAGTACCTGCGCTCACGGTGTCTAATGATAAACTTCATTGAGCTGGAGGTTGCAATGGGACTACAGTCACAGAGCAGAGGGAATCCTGGAATAAATGTTCTCCTGCTGTACAGATCATCTCTGTTTTACTGTGCATAGACGTTAACTGTTTTTAGTTTTATCAGATAGTCGACTTTAGTGTGTTTTATGGCATGTTATCACTGACTGGTACAGTATAGTACAGTACGGTCAGTATGGGCCACCTTTATCAGGCTTGCGTTTCCACTGCCTAAAGGGTACCAAGGTCGTGGTGTACGACGAAGGCCCCGTTTACACTAATGCGTTTTCGTTTTAAAACGCATAAGTTTTGCTACGGTTACGCCATCCGTCCACACTACGCCGGAGTTTTCGAGCCCCGAAAACGGAGCGTTTTGAAAACGCTGGAGGGGTCGTTTTCATTCTGAAACGCTGCTGCTCCGTCTCAGTGTGGATGGGGGAAAACGGAGACATCTGAAAACGGAGGCGTGGCTGCAGACATTCGCTACCTGATTGGGGCTTTTGGATCATTGCGTATCCTCCCCCTATTTGTCATGCCCCTATCACATGACTATAACGCTACCGGAAGACGGCAGACCAGCCTTCACTGTAAACAACAACATTGACACAGAAATGGGAGCGTTGTTTGCACTATTGTCCGTTTTAGGCACCATTGTGCAGTTAAACTCTGCCATTTTTACTACAGCAGCTGCATATATTCGCAAGAGGCAAGCTATTGGTCGAGCACTCGCTAATCGCTCGCGTTCATCGTTCAACCAGCGTTTGTTGACTAACAATAACCAAATGCCGAGCGAGACACATGCTTCCTGTTTATACTTGGACGCGCATGCCCAGAGTGCGCGAATGGTCACGTGATATACGTTTTTGGTGGAGTAGTGTGGACGGAGATAAGTTTAGAAACGCTAGATGAAACGCTAGTGTGGACGCGGATCGTTTTTGATCTAAAACGCCGTTTCAAAACGAAAACGCATTAGTGTAAACGGGGCCGAAGTTTCAGTCGACGTCATTCTCGCTCGAGGAAATGTCAAAGTAAAGCTGTCGTTCACATATCATATGAGAAGCTCTTCTCACAAAACAGATGCTTCATACACATACATACTTGTGTATAAATGTTTCTTATTAACTTTTCTATGAACATGATTTGATTATAACTGCAGATCAATGACAGTGTGAAATAGCCTACTGTAACGTCTGCAATTATATAAAATAAATAAATAAATGAACATGTATGAACACATACAGCCCCTTACAGTCTCCAATATGTTACCAATTACAGATAAAAAAACACAAAGCAGACATTTAGTCCTTATTTGGGTTCAAAAACAACACACAACATATAGCCCACAGTCAAGCAAACCTCTCATCTGCATCTTTAATCTTCACCAGCACATGTAGCCTCTGTTAGAGAGTAATTCCGAGTTCATAATAGTCCAAAAGGCGATGATAAACATGGCAGTTTGTTCGTGATTTAGGTTGCTGAAACAATTTGCTCCTGCGTTTTGTCGGGATTCTCCTTTGTTTTTTCGCGCTTCACTCTCCCGTTTGTCCTTTCTTTTCTGACAGGATCAGATGTCTTCAATAATCACGCACACATTATTATCAGCTCAAGAAGTTTGTTATTTCAAATATAGACGTGCGTGCGAGCGATTGCATGCTCCCTGGAGAAAGTGAAACCGCTCGCACTTTTAGACGGCCTCGTAAAACAACAGCAGGACACGGCAGATTTTGTTCTTCGTGGCTTTGTGGCTGTTCATCAAGAAGACGACAAGGTTTGATTAAGCTTGGGTCAACCATGGTTTGTTATTATGTATATACAGTAGTATAAGGGTGTAATGTCCGGGCTGTGTTTTTAAAAATGGCGGTTCCTGTGTTTTCATTATCCTGCATCTGCGAGTGACGCATCTCTGTAAACCAATAGCGTTCAGCTGCGAGTCTAGCTCCGCCTGTTGGTACACTTTGTCCTGCTTGGCTCCCTTTGCAAAGGGTGACCAAAAAGTGGTATGGTACAGTTCGGTTCGGTACGCCTTTTGACATTGGAAACAGATATAAAAGCGTATCGAATCAAACCGTACCGTACCACCAACGCAATCTCACGGCAATTCGTAACTTTTTGATTAGTGGCTAATTCGTATGAATTCGTACGATCTAATTCGTACAAATTAGTACGATTTGCCCATCAACCAATGACGGTTGGGGTTAGGGGTGGGGTTGGGTGCCACGCCTTCTTTTTAAAATCGTACATTTTCGTACGACTGAACTCGTACGATTTCGTACGAATTAGCCACTAAACTGACAAAACATAAAATACTTACGTTTCCTCGTTAGATCAGGCTGGTACCACTCAGTGGAAACAGGCCATTAGATCCTTTTCTCAACATGAGTCTTTAAAAATACAATATTTGCATTTGTCTATTAACTAAAATTACACGAAAGTTTAAGAAATCAATGCAATTATGATCGATATACTATAGCAATAGCAACATTTTAGTCTCTCTCAGAAATAGGGCTGAATAATACATCGTTTGAGCATCGATACCGCAATGTGTGTATATTCAATAGTCACATCGCAGGATTAGATTATTCACTCATTTATTTTCCTCCGGCTTAGTCCCTTTATTCATCAGGGGTCGCAACAGTGGAATGAACCACCAACTTATTCAGCATATGTTCTACACAGCGGATGCCCTTCCAGCTGCAACCCAGTACTGGGAAACATCCTTAGACACTCATTCACACACACACACTCATACACTACAGCCAATTTCGTTCATCAATTGCCCTATAGCGCATGTGTTTGGACTGTGGGGGAAACCCACGCCAACACGGGGAGAACATGCAAACTCCACACAGAAACACCAACTGGTCCAGCTGCGACTCGAACCAGCGACCTTCTTGCTGTGAGGTGACAGTGCTAACCACTGAGCCACCGTGCCGCCCTTAGACATCGCCTACATACTGTAAAATTGCAGGTTAACTATGTCTGTATATAACAACTTATATTTGATTGTAACTTTAAATTAATCAGGAAAAGATCTAGGTCAAGTTTTTGCCAATGTTTTCATCTGTGCACAACATAGAAGAAGAAGAAAAAATGAAAAAAAAAAACCTATTAGCATTGTTGTTGTATATATATATTTAACCTGAGACAGTTTCAGGTTTCCTAAAGCTGCAGAATTGGTAGGAAAATCTGCAGTGGAAAGAGACACAATCAAAAACGCGTCGGTGATTCAGGGCACGTACGCATTCCTCTGATTTTCTAGTACCTTAGACAAGCTGCCAGACAAAAGGAGAATAATCGCACCAACTAGTTTGGTTCTGTACACTTATGCAGATTTGATATAAATGTGGTTGTCACTACCTGAAAAATGACCAATCTCTTTGTGTACAGAACACGATTAGGCTCACAGTAGAGGATTGACAGCCGTATTTACTGTAGCTGCAAAGGTACAGTGTCAATGAAAAAACCACAATGGGCTCCAGACTTCTTTTTGAAACTGTATTTACTGATGTTGATATTGGCCAGCGATGCTTTATTAATTCAACTGATATTTGTTATATATATATATATATATATATATATATATATATATATATATATATTTTTTTTTTTTTTTTTTTTTTTTTTTTTTTTTTGAGGAATCAATGAGTTTTTGCCTCCTCAGAGAAAACATCTCAACTTCACACATTACAAAATGTGGTGTTTGTTGTTTTTAGGACGGTCTTTATTTGTTTAATTGTCATTATGACATTTAATGAGCCATTTAATGAGCATACCAAGCCAATGGTTTTCCCTCTAAAGGCTTTTCCACATACTAATGACTACTAATTTCAGAGACTAACATAATCTGCTACTGCTAGATAGTACACTTTTAACAGGTTCACTTCAACAACACCAAGTCCACAACCGTGTCTTAACTTTTTTTTTTTGTCTCATGATTTAAATAAGTAAAATATTAAATGATTAAGGGATTTTAATGATAATGCATTTCATTTAATGACACATTTAGGTTGACTCACACATAGCAAAGGTACAAAGTAAAAGTGCAAAGCACTACACAAGAGAAAATTACACAACAAACACTGAGCATACATTAACACAAATCCAGAAATGTTCTGACTAGCAGCTTTTAGTTGAATCTGAACAAAACAAACTGAAGATGAAGATATTAGAGCTGAAGGGATGTAAACATGACGAACCTAATAAGATATTGTGGTGCAAGATGAAGTGATTATGAAGTGCCACATAGCATGATCTTGAATTCAATTTGATACTTTACTCAAACACCTGAAAACTGCCGTGTGTGCATCCTGTCGCAAAATGTTGTGAAAAGACCTACAAAACAGCAATATTTTGATTGAGGTGTTTGCATGTCTGTACTGCACTTCAGTAATTGGTTGGTTGGTTTGTTTTTGTTGGTTGCTTGGTTAGTTAGTTGGTTGGTTGCTTGGTTTTGGGTGGTTGGTTGGTATTTTGTTTTGGTTGGTTGGTTGTGGTTAGTTAGTTGGTTGGTTGGTTGGTTTTGGGTGGTTGGTTGGTATTTTGTTTTGGTTGGTTGGTTGTGGTTAGTTAGTTGGTTGGTTGGTTGGTTTTGGGTGGTTGGTTGGTATTTTGTTTTGGTTGGTTGGTTGTGGTTGGTTAGTTGGTTGGCTGGTTGATTGGTTGGTTGGTTGTTTTGGTTGCTTGGTTAATTAGTTGATTGGTTTTGGTTAGTAGGTTGGTTGGTTGGTTGATTTTGGTTGGTTGGTTGGTTGTTTTTGGTTGATTGGTTTGTTTTGGTTGGTTGTTTGGTTTGTGTTGGTTAGTTAGTTAGTTAGTTTTTTGGTTGGTTGGTTAGTTGGTTGGTTTTGGTTGGTTGGTTGGTTGGTTGGTTTGTTTTGGTTGGTTGGTTTTTGTTGGTTGGTTTGTTTTGGTTGGTTGGTTAGTTTTGGGTGGTTGTTTGGTGTTTGGTTGGTTGGTTTTGTTTGGTTGGTTGGTTGGTTGGTTAGTTGGTTTTGGTTGGTTGGTTGGTTGGTTGGTTAGTTGGTTGGTTTTGGTTGGTTGGTTTTGTTTGTTTGTTCGCTTGTTTGTTTGTTTGGCTGGTTGGTTGGTTGGTGGATGGATGGATAATTGGATAGATGGATAGATATCAACATCCACAAAAGACAGATAGATATCATTTTATTTTGAACATAGCTACTAA